>DWON01000065.1:0-50730 GCA_018251015.1 Phocides pigmalion okeechobee
CGATTAACGATTTTTGATTTTTAATTGCCGATATTTCGAACCAGTTGCATGGCTCGTGGTCACGGCGATACTGCGGTTTACCCCCCGCCTGATTTTAATTCCAACTTAATCCACGAATAAGTAAACAGATGCATATACAGATAAACTAAACATCAATCTCTGTTTTGTAGATTTGATTACTCTTACATAGTTTTATAAACACCGGGTTATGTCTTTATCATATAATATATGTTTCAAGTATTGGTGCATGTCTTTTCGCATAACTATTAACGATATAAGTATATCTGTATCATTATCTTAATAATGTCAGCATGAGAATGCAAAAAAAATGTGATTGCCAACAACTGAGTAACTGAGTATCATCCGACACGTAGTTAATTAGACTTCCCAGGACTTTATTCAATTTATTTTTGTTTTATTTTCAAATGTGGCGGTAAAAAACATGAGATATTTAGATGTAATGATATTTGTAATGTACCGTTACTATTTGATACCGATGAGCGGGCAAATTGTACTATACTGCAAACGTGATGTTCAAAACTAATGCGGTTATTTCACCGGTTCCCTGCGTATTGAATTGAATCGGTTCCAGATACAACGTGTAATATAAATCGTACCTATAATCTAAGGCTAGCTGTATAAACTTCCTTGTTACTGTATGAAATAAGTATTGCATATAATAACGTAACCATTCTATTAGAGCGCAACGAAAACATTCCAAATGTATTAAGTAAAGTAAATCCAAACAATTCAGTTATTCGAATTTCTACGGATTATTTATAAGTACCATATATATTGTAATTTCGTAAAGTACTCATGAAAAGCATTCTAAATGTAAATTATACATAATTATACTTGTAAAATGAAATTGTATAAGAATTATATACTTTTTTCACTTCATCTTGTGAAGTAACTTGACCAAACTTTTTAGTTTTTAAACCTTGTCTCTAGTAATATAATCATAGTTTATTTCCTTAATACATTATTTAATATTGTATACTAACCTTAAAATTTTAACGGTACATAATATACTTTAAATATAAATATGTTAATTTTGAAGATTATGTAAAATACCTTCAATATATACATTGTTAAAATTTTAAGCAAATAATTTACCTGCAAACGAATTCATTTTCGCCGAGGCAGAGGTCCAAGCACATTTGTCTCGACCCGACGGTGTGTGTCTTCTTGCCTTTCCCTTTAAGGTGGTAGCCACGCACGCGGTCAAAACACCAAGCGCGTTCACACGGCCGTACACCCAAACAGGATTTTTGGGCATATATTGTGAATACGGGGAACTGAGACTTGGTGAGCGCTCCTAAAAGGAAAATAAATAAATATAAATATACTCCGTACATTTCGATGCGAGTACCGAATAAGCAATGAGTAAGCAGTATACGCTTAGTGATAACTTTCCAGCCTCTCAAACGAGAATCCGCGCTCAAATCCCTAGCATGGGATTAAGATTTTTTAGGGTAATTTTGCAAATTACTTATTACTTATTTTAACGATAAGGGAAAACTTCGGGTAACATGCATGTCTGAAGGTTTTTCATAAAGTACTCAAAAACATGTTAGATCTACCAATCTGTTGACCAGCATAGTAGAATGTGTCCTTACGTTTCTCTTTTAAAATTATCCATGTCCAACGATACGACAGTGATGTACAATATTCAAAATATTTCGACATGAGTACCTAACGTGATTTTGTGGAAAACTTACCATATCGTTCAATCTTTAATGATGGTCAATAATATGCTTTTTAATACTGCCTGTATAAAGAACAAATAGGTGTTGCGGTGTTTCCTTCAGACTCAATCATGAATGGTATAAGTTTATTTTTATTTAAGAATTATTATTATTTGTCCTAATATGCAATAAATTTACAGGCCCCACATACACGTATTATGCGTATACTCTACGATTCTAGTAAAATTCTGATTCCTAAAATTCCTAAAAGGGATTCCTAAGTCAAATAATTGTTGCGTCGTTCATGGTTCCACGATATTGCACGAGCGACCCACGTATAAGCATGGAACGTCTCAATAATAGGTTAGAGGAAACATGTAATCATCATATTATTATAATGTGCATGATTATATCAATTTTAACACTAGCATTATAAGTGTATAATAAGTATACCTATTCTCCTAAGATGAATAGTAGTAATCACATTAACTCAACCAATACTCAAGTTCAAAAGCCAGTTTTGTTCGCTTTGAAAACATCACTGCATTTGAATAACACGTGAAGCCAATAACATCAATAACAATGAAAGTATTATAGCTCTATTACATTGCACATGTTTATTAAGTTCCGTTCATTCCGCCTTTGTATGAATGCTAATTATGAGGTCAAGGCGTAGCCTACTAAGTTTAATAATACTCACTCGAGATTCATTTTTTATCAATAAAGATTCGATGAGTTAGCACAGTCATGCCGTTATTGGCATTCAAATTATGAGATGCAGTAAAAAATAGGAACGCCTCGGTTGTTTATACGGTCGCGCCTCGGTGTCGGACTAACGAGAGCGTTATTATAGTCATAGCATTACCACCTGTTAAATGGTATGGGGGTAATAAACCGGTTTATATAGGTTTGCGTTCCACATTTTTTTGTCTTTTTATTACTTTGCGGCTACAATGTTTTCAATAGTAAATAATCTACAAATTAATATAAGCATTTTTACTTAAGTTCTGAACTTGTATATTTTGTTTGTTTGAAATGAACCTCGAATGAATGTTACCTAGAACCCCATCCGTTGAATATAGTTTTCCCGAATTATATAGATAAATATAGAAATTGTTAGAATATGGATTGTAGAAGAACATTCTGTTTTTACAAATTCGTACTATTCTTGTTTATATTTACTGTTTTTATCATTTATTTCTATATCGACGTTTTACGCTTTTTCTTTTAATGATGAGGTATGTGATTTAATGCTTACCAGGCAGTTGGTCAGCATCAGAGCTGAAGAGCACGCATAGCCCTGTTTCATAATTGACCGCCCGGCATGTGTCGTTGGCCTGGCACTGCTCAAGGCAATCGGTCAGCATCAGAGTGCCGGGGATGTCGTCGAGAATGTGCGATGGCGCCGAGAACACGTACCTGGTAAAATATTAAGAAATAAAACGATTGCCAAATAATGATATTATGACTGTATAAAAGACGAATAAGGCTTAGTAACATAAGACTTAAAGTGTAAATTGCACATGCTTAAAAGGGCGTTATATAACATGTTCGAAGCTAGGGAAACACAGTTTTATTTACCCAGTCACAAGTTCAAATCCTATCATTTCGGAATCACATTCTTCGAGAGAGTTGGCGGGTGCAGATGGAGCAGAAATTCCACTTGGTGCTGATGGCGGTATACCGCCCGATGCTGTCTCTGGTACGGGAGCTGGTGCGGGTGCCTCTTGTGGCGTATCTTCTGGTGCAGTTTTAGAAGGGGGTGGAGCTCCGGGATTCTTGTATTCTTGAGGCGCAGCTACTACAGCTGGTTCCACGGGAGCTGATTCCACAGCCAAATTGTCTTGAGGTGGCGCTTCCGCTGCTGATCGTAAAGTCCCTTCGAATTTCTTTGCGGCTTCTACAGCGCACACCACCACCATGAAACTTAATAAAATCCGCATTGTGAAATGTGTCCGAGACCGTGGCAACATTCGTTATCTGTAACAATGAAACAGCACCAATCAATAAAAATACATCAGACCGCACAGACAATATTAGAAGACGAAAACGAGTAGATAATTATATAGAGTAAAATAAGAAAAATGCCGACCTGTGGTTCTTTGACGTAATTTTCTCAGACATTAAACTACGTGCTTGCAATTAAAAAGACTAACTGCTTAATTATGAGTCTGTTGTGTGAAAAGGTGAAACAATTACGATGTCTATCTGAGAACGTTAACTTCAAAACGACTCATATTAATGGATATGCGATTGCCCTTTAACTTTTGAGATTAAGTTCTACAAATACTACGAAGTGCATTACAACATTTTTACCGTTTCGTTTCATTGCATAATTATGACTGATTCAAATGGATAGAGTGCATTTTTATTTTTACAACATGCACTGTACATATATGTACTACTACACTATATTCTCTAAAATTTCTTTTACTTTTTTATAGATTTTTCTTCACACTCCATTTATATTTTGGTGTATATCTCTGCATTTTTTTTAGCCTTAATCATCCCAAGAATGATAATTTAACCGTGTCCTAACATCATCAAGTTTAATTTTAAAAAAAGCTTCGCAATCAAATCGTATTAGTTGGTAAATAGTTTTTTGTGGGCAGTGGCAACAATATAGTTGCGGATGGTAGCCCCTGTATTACGTTACGCTCACGTTCCATACACAATGTTGGTAACGGTCCTCGTCTCATTGCGTCGTCCAGTTCGTACAGAACGGTATTACTTATACAGATTTTATTGTAAAAATGTATCTTCACTTCGTCCGAAGTTCGATAACAAATTGTATATTGTTAACGTTGATCGACATCTATCAAATACTTATTACGACTTTTTGTAATGTAACAATGTTTTTGTATTGTATCTTAAAAGTTTTCAACAAATGTCTTAGTGGGAATAGATAAATATACATTTAAACAAAAAGCGGAAGCGGACATGGGATAACCATTGACCGTTACATTTACAAGTGTTAACGGTCTACCGTTTATTTAATGTAAAGCGAAAATTGTAGTTATTTGCTACAATTCAATAGTGGCCCTATTTTTAATACAGTATCTATTAAATGTTCATGATGAATTATCATGCAATTTAAGTATTCGAGTAACACAAATAGGTAACTTTAAAACTCATTTGTGATTATTATTATTTACACAGTTAATATGATATGGTTATAAAGAGCATCACATTGTTGTAAATATAAAACGAAGATGGTGTACAATATAATATGTAAATTATAACTGCTATTAGAGCATCCGGGGCAAGCCGGTGCATAGCGGTCGGCGGTGCTGCCCAAGGAAACCTAATTCATTTCGTATAACAAGTCGCTCACGGTCTGATAGTAATTTCATCAGCACGTCCTCCAAGAAATTAAATTATCCGTCTATAAACGTCTCGTGTGACACAAAAGTTACTTTTTTCGATTAACGACGCTTAAATTGATTTTAGCTGGCTACATTGTCAACCTTCAATAAGACGCCCGCGTCGCGAAGCTCCAAAAAATTAAATTGAACACCACTTTTTACAACTACTTTTAAAACTTCATTTTCGCTCACTTTTTCGTCTCATTTTGAATATTTCTTGCAGCAATTTTGTTGATTGATTTTAATTGCAAATGTAATTATATTTTTTATATCTAAAAACAAAAAAAATCGAATCGAAGATGTAACTTTGTTATTTTCTTTCAAAGTTTTCTATAACGGCTTTTCACTCTGGTCATTACAGATATAATGGACTGTTAAGGTACGAACGCATGTCAAACAGACGTCATAACAAAATACATAATTATTTAACTATCTGTACTGAATCAGTAAGTATGTTTCTCGGTTCTTTCTATAATGAGCCACATAAAAGTTTCATGTAAGTCATGTACATACTAATATTACACTTTTTTTTAAATAATACAATGAAGTGGTTGATATAAGTTGTTACGAATTTTACTATAATATTTAGATAATGGTCATTAAAGTAAATAAAATTAGCCGTTCCCGCCGATGGTACAAAATAATACGTGTTAAAGCACTGCAGCTTAGCCACAAGCAGGTACTTATCAATGCTTCAGGCCGCTGCGGGCTGTATCTGACCTACACGTAATGGAACCGCAAAATTGGTCACAGATTAATAATATACATTTTCGCCCATACTCGCGCTTTGAATAAGTCATTTACAATATAACATGCATTGTAGTCCATCTTACTATATGACATGCTTATCGCATCGAACAATTTGTCACCGAGACGCTCAGTTCACAATAACATAATGCCCGGTACAGAAAGGTCGTGTACCAGAAACGTTCCATCGCTATGTGGGACGCCACCTGTACCGTGATATTTACAACAATACATTCACAATAAGGAGCGGATGCGATAAAGTGCCGATTTTGAATTGATAATCTCTCTAACATTCCTAAAACAGTTCGTTTTGACCTATGCGGAATGCCCATAATCTTTTCCGATGGAATACGAGGGTATTTATTTGTAATTCAAAGGATTCATGTGATTTAAAGCACCATTCTAAGTTATCTAATACTCGTGAAAAAGCCCATATAAGGTTTTTTACTGCTATTGTATTTTCATGGATATCAGTGGTAGTGCGAATGTGCGGGCACGTTCAACTCGCCCCGAGCACCGATCAGATGGGGTCAGCGCTTTCAATGAGCCGGATGCCTCCAACCTGCTATTTACGTTTCACCATACCAGTACTCGTTGGCACACTATGGATATCGTCTTTGATTTCTTGTACGTGTAGATCCTGATACGCCTTATTGTATCCACGCCATATATATGCTACTATCATAAAATGATGTTTACTTAGAACCACAGTGCTTCGAGATATTTTTGAAACAATTTTTACATATTAAATTTCATTCATATTGTCACATAAAAGTAAGTAAATGTTATATTTATCAATGCAATTGCTACTTTATTAATGTGATGTAATTAAATTCCTTTTATTTCACACTGACACTACTAGCTAAATTATGTTATAACTTCATAATAATGACGATATTCAATTCTATTTTAGAATATTACGCTAGCATGACCGGCTGTCAACCAGTCGATAATAACTGTAAATGCGTTAATCAAAATAAAATAGTTTAATAAACTGTTGAAGATATTTATAATTGGAAGATTGTAGTGAAGAATGAACTAGCGCTATTCGTCAAAGCCCAACGGGGAGGCTGAACAACTTAATCCGTTTAGTGAAGTATTAGGCGTGTCTAAATTCGAACATTAGCATCGACAGCGAGTTACGTGTATTTTCTTTGTATTTACATTGAATGAAATTGTAATTTGTTGTTCGGCCTCTAATGGGGCGAGGCAGCTTCCTTATGTGCCGACGTGACGGTAAGTGGCGCTCCGCCCTTACAAGGCGGCCGTCGTCGTTCAAGCGTCAGTGTCACGCAATGCCTATATTTGAACAACAATGCCGCCTTAAACTAAATAATATCAAGAAAACAAATTCGTAGAGCAAACACATTCGTATTGATTTCCAAATGACCTGTACATTTTACACATTATATGTACTGTGCATATATATTTATGATTTTAAAACTCCCGCCAGTTGACACCCCAATAAAATGATTAATTGAAATAAAAACGACTTATAAAATAAGACTTAAATAAAAAATCAAGTTACATCAATGTTTTTAACAAGTTTTCACCGAGATTATAAAATATAGCTGCAAACATACAAATCAGTTTTTTTATTGTCTAAGTTTTAAAAATAATTTTTAATGATTTCTAAATTTCCTATATCATTTTACGGTTTAATTATGGAACAAGAAGAGATAAAAACGTGTAAAGTAATGTGGAGAATTTTCAGGTACATGCCTTAATACCTCAAGATATTTTCCTTTAAAGCAAATAATAATTAATTTCCAATTCGCACAAACACCAGAAAATATGACGTTGCGTGGGATTCGCCCCGGACCTTTCCATAATTGGTAATAGACGGTAAAGATTACTTTTTAAGTAGAATTCACAGTGTTAACTAAGTATTAATTCGCAGATATATATCTTACCGTATTTGCTAAATACCAATACTGTTTTCAAGACGTCCCACGTGAGGTCAGTAGGTTGATCACGAGCTCAGGCCGTCTGGCGCTGGACGATTTACATTAATGAGAGATTCATTGAAACGATTTCTCCCGTCGATCGGTACTGCTTACTATCTCCCATGGAAGCGTGCACCTACCTATTTGTATTATGAACAGCTATTACGATGTTCAATTAAACTGTAGGCAATGAAAACCAGCTCTACACTGTAACTAAAATCTCGTATCGTTATTGTCTATTATAGCGCTCATATGCATTACGCCAGCAAATTCGATTATCTTCTAAATTTTATGTTCTTAGAAACTTGATTACCTTAATTAAAGCATTGTGGCGTACCAGTATTGTAGATTTACTTTAACGTTAATTAGTTTGGTCTATTAACAGCATTACTCAGTACCGACTGAAATAGAACAAGATGCATGTAAACCCAATAATAATACATCTCTATCTAAATATTCTGCTAAAAACAAATGTACGTCATTTACATAGGCCTCTCTTTCTATCCCTGCAGGCAAAGAACCAAGATCAACTTCATAGAATCATTTGAAAAATTAAACCACTTTCCATGGTATAGCTGTGGGCATCACATTCCAGTGCGCAGGTGGAAATCGTAGAGCTTCATTACTTCTTACATTTGTTTTAAACCGTGATCAGAAAACATTAGTAAAGCTATTAAGACAATATGAAGTGTCTATGATTAGTTTTTATTCACCTGTCGGTTTAATCAATTAATCTGTTAATTATATGTCATTCATCTGATCAATTATAACTGGCAATAGCGGTATACCATGCCACATCTACTATAAAGTAAAGCACGGACCTGCAATTTGACCTTAGTACATTATGCTTTCGCCGATAAGAACTATAGGTACAATTGGTACAATACGTGTAATTTGAAGACATCGTATCTGTGTTCTAACTGATTTTTGTGTGAAAAATCGTGGTTGGAATGACTCTACTAATGACCGGTACAGTGTAAAACGTGAGATCTCAAATTACTAACGCGTAAGTCCGGATAGTTTTCTCCGCGATTAATCATGCTAACTCAATGAGGGCCCAGCAGATAAATCCTATAATTTTACAGTATTGTTCACGGCATTTTGCCCTCGGAGACTTTATCGGAACTAGGTTTTCGGCGCAGTCACTACATCCGCTAGTTTCTAGGTTTTCTTTGCAATTCAATAATATCAACACCTATACTATCGATGTTGTTAAAATATGCGAATGTACAATATGCTACTTAATTTATTGAGCACAAAGATATTATAAAAAGTTATAAAAATAAGAGCAGGCACCAAACATCTAAACGGTCGAAAAGGTTTGTTTTGATTTTTTCGGCCATTAAATTGGAATATGTTCTTTTTTGAATTTAAAAATGCATTTTTTTTATATTCGTAAACTCACCTTATTAAGCGCCGCTAACAGTAAAATTAGACCGGAGCATTATTTTCAGTGATCCCCATGCTATACTGTAAACATTTGGCTACGACACAAAATTATCACATAAACTACATGTTAAAGGACCTCGTAACGAATTCCAAGTAAAAAGTTATTTCAGCATCACGTGCGTATATTTAACTTAATTTTTGTTTGTGTATACAAAATAGGATGTTATTATTTTAGTAAAGATTCGTAAGAATATTGTAAAAGTGAATGAAGGTAAAAGATGCTTGCGGTCGCCGGTGCATTATCGGCTACGACATCGCAATTTGTTTCTATTTCTGTCCACTTCACCCTTTGTGGTACTGCACAATTACATATATTTTTCCTTTCCTTTGATTACTTTCAAGCTGCATCATTAAAACCAAATCTTCGTTTATTTTCATAACCTAATCATATACCTCGATTTACTTGACTTAACATGACATAAAAGTTGTTTTCTTATGTACACATAAAACTTTTCGGTTAAAACGTGTGCGCTTAAAAAGATAATTTGTGATAATATTCCGCATATAATGGGAATTGTGGTCATTCTCCAAAGAAAGCCAAAGTTTCTAAGCTTACAGTATATTATTTTATATCCCTCTTAGCGAGTCCTTAATATCATAACTGTTTCTATTACTTATTCAAATTTTCATTAATTCCAATGATGTTTTGAGAAATTTACTTTAAATAGGTAGATATATAACAATGAACTCAATACATAATTGATTTTTTCTTGAGGCTTCCGTCGAATATTATGCCTAATAAGTTTTAATGTTTCATGATGTATAACGCTTTGAACGCTAGTTTTTCTCGTATATTGTCGTTGGCCTAATACGATGAAATGGCGATCGTAGAATGTTTTATATAGCGTATTGTATGAAAATAATTAAATCAAACAATTAAAGGTGGGAGAACAATAGTTCGACCGGGGAGGTACCACCGCCGCCGTCACAATCCACCGTAAAGCATTACATATGTTTCGGTTGGAGAGGTTCGAATGCAGGCTACACTTTGAAGCGAAGCGACCTTAATCCTCAGGAGTAGTAACGCACCTACGTTCGTGCTCTGATAGGATTTCAGTCGTATTTGTGCTTGTACGTGGATTTCTATGGGCTGCGACTACTTATCATCAGTTGGTTTGCATGCTCATTTGCTACTTTTCTCACATAAAAAATACAGTTAAAACTTTAAGCTACGGAAACCTGAACATATTATAACAACGACGACATATTTCCGTGAATACATGGGATTCGATTAATTGTCCGTAGTCTGCACTGTGCTTCCATTCATTTGTGGTGACATCATTGATATTCACCATTAAATGATGCTTTATCGCCGTTGTAGGCGTAAGCAAGTCCGTAAATTTCACCTAATACTGGTTTGCGTCTTGTCGCGTCCATGTAGGGTCACAGTCCCATTGACACCTGTTCGGTGGCTTAGCGCGACCGGTTCAATGCGTTTCCTCACAAAGAAATTGCTACTCGCATCTTACTTGCACTGCCATACCTCATTATTGTTATTAACATAGTAAGCACTAGCTTAGCTCATATATATTTTTATCATCATCAACCCATTAATGTCCCACTGGTTGGAATGGCTCTTCTCTTGAGTGAAAAGAGTTAGACAAATGTAAATCACTCGGGCCAAGTGCCGATCACGGAAATCTTTAAAAACTCTACCAATTTATCTATAAAAACTTTATGGAGAATTATCAGGCGTACAGGTTTTCTCACGATATTGAAGTATTCAATAACTAATTTGTAATACGTATATGATTCAGTGATGTATGCCAGAGATTCGAACCTTGTTCTTCCTCGCATGAAAAACCGAAACCTTACCAATTTATGCTTTATATTATTTTCTTATTAATTTTTACTAAGTTTTCCTTATGTTGTAAAAATGGTCTGACATATTTTAATTTATTTGTAAAATAATACCTCAAATGGCCGTGCGATTAAAAAGTAGCATGAACAATAATAGCGAGTATTGACTTGAATTTCTATTCACCTCAAAGAAAATAAAGAATTATAAAAGAGACAGCTACGTGCCGCGGGCAAAGGCGGTAAGTTGCACAGAAGATGATGCATTTATTTCTATACAATGAAATAATTTAATAAGACGGAATTCTGAAAGAACAATAGTAGAATTCTTTATAAAAAATAGTACAGACTTAATTTATCGTATAGTTGGATGTGCATATAATACAAGTACAAAATACTTATTTCATAAATTACCATTACCTAAGTTATATAAGACTTAATTTTGTGAATTTGCTATAATCATATACGTATAATATATTCATAGGAAAATTAATAATTAAGTAAATATGTATATAAACATAAGTATAGATATTGCAGTCCACATCTCTTTTGCATACAATAAATTAAAAAAATATTGAGTGAAATATAACTGGATATTTCATTATTGTTTTCCTACATTTGTCTATAATACATAAAGAAGAAATAGACGCCAATGCAGTTTACCCACTCTTAAATGACGATTGCTACCCGAGGCATACATCTGAGATCAACGCCAAGTGTGTCGATACACCTAAGGACTATCAATGGTCTCCATTAGTCTTTGGACGTGCTTTGGCTGGTTCTCTTTAAAACTAAAACATATCTACATACCAAAAATTATAAGACACAAAAGGGTGTTTTGATGGCGGTCCACTTTTTTACTACTTTTGATTATATGCGACATTTTGAGAAACAAAAATAATATTTATATGGGTTACTTTACTTTCACAATCTTCAGTAATGCTCTTAACTACTTTACTCAACCTAAAAACTTCAAGTAATAATCTTTTGTATATGGTTATGTTTTTTTTACTTTCCGAAAATAAATGTTAATAACCGACACCGATTGAGCCACGAATCGATTCGTTTTATAGACAACTTGAATGCGTACGTATCTCTCTCCCACACTTACCAAAGATATTATTATTTAATTATATTTTATTTATATTATATTTTATAGAAAGGTGTAGTTGCCGACTTTCTTAAGTTTGAGGTGACCGTCTTGGTTCTCAACAGTGACAACTAATGATCGTTATCTGGTAGGTCTCCTGTAATATGTGGAATTTGCTATAGTTTTTAAGGAGCGACCATAACTTAAGTCCACCTTCAGGTGGAGTATATGCTCGATTTCTTGTTCAGTTAAAAAAAATATTTATGCAATATCTTTATTTAACTAGTGTTACCACTCATTGACAGTTACAATTGTATTTTGCATATAGGCCAAACAGGTACAGGCACAGCATATTGTGTTCCGTGACACTTGCGATTTGACAGTACCATATTGGGTCATAGAGGAAATCGAATCAATTGAATTTTTTATCGGGATGAATTGTATAGCGAGATAAATTGATTTATAACAATAAAGAAGAAGACTTGTAATCTATTAGATATCTGCAATATTGTATCTATATTAATATCAAACGTAAGCAAACGTACACACATACACAAGACCCCAATCGTTCTTTTTTCGACTTTCGACTTTGAATTTCTGCACAAGTATTGTTACTAAAATCGCTGTTTATTGATTATTGTACACCGATTCAATTGCATTGAATTCAAGAATATTGTATTGGTATTTATCTTACAATCATTATAAATTGGTGGATTAAGTGGTTGATAATAATGATATTAACATGTGCATGTAAGTAGAATTAAATATTCATCATCCAGTTCATAGATATGTCGTATTGCGTTACCCACATCACCATTTGTATAATAGCTATTCAACGTTTTTTTTAGAATGGCAACTAAATTTGCAAAAACATTTTCATACACAGTACCTATCGATAAATCCCTTATAGGCTAGTGGTGGTGTGGTTTTCATATGCATATAAATTATGTTAACTCATAAATTCTAGTAACTTGAGATGTAGCGTGACAAGAGCGTGGCGTGCTTTAGCCGCATGTTGCATACCAGTTGAGTGTCATTTTAATTAAATTGCGGAGCGGAAGGGCGCCCTTGGCATGTCAATTGCGGCTAACTTATATGAGTAGCCTACTAGTTCGTAGTATGGGCACAGCTGTGTGCCATATTTTAAATGACAGTGAAATGCATAGTTAGAATACTTGAAAGTACTATACCATATCCATAACACGGTAAATTTTTATTTCTTTTTTGTTTATATAGGCAGAACGTAATTAAATACTAGGTCCCTCTTATGGTTTATATTACCTACATATTTGTCCGCTTTTATAAATAGTATGCAGAGAAATGTAATAATTATTTCATTCAACAAAATGAGGTACAGTTATGTATTTATATACAGCATGTGATATACATGTATGGTTTATCTCAATTCCACAATATTCCGCATACAATTGACGTTCACGTAAAGCAAAGAAATGTACGTGCCTCGCTGACCTCATTGAGAAATGTGGTCTAGACGAGCATGCAGTGATTTGTCTTCTACTTAAACGCTTTCTCATGTTTAAAGTAAGCTTTTTACTTAGATTTATCTTTGTGAGTAAATATGCATTCATGCACGCAGAGAGAGCTAGACGCAGATGGGTTTCCAGATTTTTTCAAGATACATTGTCGAATTCCTATTACGCAAATGACACGGTCCACTCGGTTGGCGGGCTGGTTGGCGTCTTTGCGGCTTCGGCCGTGCTATAACGGCATCATCAATCATCTGTAATTTGATTTCTATGCTCAATTATTGCGTTCGCAGAGGTCGTGGCGGCCGCGCACTCTATTTCCCTGTGCTTATGCTTACTGTTTTCCTGATGCATACCCCTGATTTTGCTCAATGACGTATCAGATCAATCTGTTATATGACTATGACACTACATCATAGTAAAAACTTGCAACTATAACATAACCTGTCATGTATAAATCATCCTATCACTTGCTTTACTCTTACTTAAAGTTGCAGAATGGAATTTCACAATAAGTCTTTTTATTAATATTCAGAAGCGATCGTGATAGGAACATAATAGTTACAATAGAAGCTATAATCGCTGTCCAATAATAAATTATTCGCATCGAGGCACGTGACAGTTGTCACGAAGCCTTTTGTTGGATTAACAGTAATTCATGTTTGTCACTACCAGTCGTGCTACATGATATCCAAAGAATCAGAATTCCAACTAAAGTTCATGACTACGTTGCGAACTTTGGCATTTCAATCGTATAAACAATTTTGATAAACGGCTTCTGTGCCCATTTCTCTTTGTACCTTTAAAAAGCAACCTTTCCTTCAAGTTCCTGGTAAGAAAAACCAAATGTCGTACACATAACGGTTACAAACGTTTCGTAATAGTAAATAATTATTTGGTTGTAATTTCGCAATTATTCTAAAACATTAACTTAACAGAGCACAATAAACATCTACATCGACAATTATGTATATATCGATTTATAATACGGACCAGTATAAGCACTGTGACGGTGGATAGGCGCTAGATATAATAATCGCAAGTGGCGCATGACAACACCAGAGCACGCGCACCAGTCACGACCGTAGCCTCGGGAGACGACAAAGGCGCCTCAAACACTCGTATGGTAGTGATCTCCTATCCAATAATCTTAACGAACTGTCGTCAATTCCCTAAATACAAGCGTTGTAGATTATGCGAACCAAGGTTTCTGGATCAATAACAGTTATTAAAAACCATTTTAGACTCACTATTATAGACTACATTTAGGCTATCACAGACACATTCATAGAAAAAAATCATAAATAAAATGCAAAATTCCTTTTCACTTTATGTTTTTTTCTCACCATTTGTATAATTAACGTTACATACTACTGGAAAGTGATTATAACCAGATGAATCTGAAAATAACTTGTCGGACTGTCGTAACAATTGTAGGGCAGTGACATCCAAAACCAATATTACTTATCATATTGTACCAACTTTTAATGGATAACGAACATAAAGTATAACATAAAGCAGGTTTGTATGTGGAGATTTTTAATATTATAGAAAAAACAAACGAGCCGGCAGCCCGCAGTAACCAATACCAGGAACAAGAGCTCTATCGGAAATCGGTCACAGATCCTTTACTACTTCTACGGATTAATATAGCTATACTTTAAATAGCGATTTTTTGATACCACACATTTTAAACCAGAACAGATTTTTTAAAATACAGAAGTATACTATTTTAATAGAATGATGTTTAGATACCAATCTTCGGTATTGAAAACCATTTTCATTCTCTGCATACCAACCTTTACTCCCTATTGTGTACCAGGTACGTATATTGCTCGTTTACTTCCTCATCAATCATCGTTTCGTCTCAAAATGACGGATGTGATTCTTACTATAACGAGAACACCTGTATTACTTAACCACATATGGGACTTCGCTAACGATGACTTAACGACATAAACGCCGACCTTGTTAATGTTACTTTTGTAGTGTATCGAAATTCGTACTTCATCATCAACCCATTACTGTACCAACCCAAATTAACATGCGTTCCATGTATTCGAATACTGGACCGTGAAAAATTAGAGTATGCTGTTACTGGGTGTAATAAAATACAGACAAACTATATGTGGTTACTTTTACATGGAGCGTAGAGGGTCCCTGTTTATAACTTCTGTACCATCTCATAGTCGTATATTCCATTCAACTCGTAATAATAATAAATCCATAAGAGAGATGCAGATGTCGGCTATACTTATAGGGAGTCCAGCATCTCAGTCCTCAGGTGCAGCAACGTGTCTACGCACGACCTCTGATAGGACTTCAATCTTGTTTGGTGTCATATTTAAATATTTATGGGATGCAGCGCCCGCTGAACATCAGGAGGCCTGCATACTCGTTTACTTGAGACATAAAAAATATAAAAGTGCCACGGCTGCTGCATGTAACTGTCCAGTGAAGTGGTGCAGTGTAACGGTAGGCGGCGCGCGGTGTTGCGCACGAGCGGCCCTCCCCGCGCCGCCCAACATGCAGTAAATCAGAATTCGTCACCATCACATCTTTTTACTAAAGAAAGGCGTCCCCAATTGTTCCAAACGGAGATTTTTCGAACGTCTTAGGAAATACGGTTAATGTTCCGCTTCAGTCCGAACTGCTACGCAAATTTTACGGAATTATTGTAAATGTAAGTAGATTACAGCTGCAGTATCCACTACTCGATATATAGGGTTAAATTGTGAACGTGTGAATTTCAAATGTAAAATGAAGAATTTATATTGCACTCTACCTCAGTGTAATAACACTTCAACTATTCCGAATAGTTTATATCAAAATAATTCTTCAATTAAGTATGGGTGAAATGACCTTCATTATTTATTAATCGTTCTAAATACTTCAAAAAATTCATGAAACGTTCTGTCTGTTAATAATTTCGATTCGTGGTGCATAAAATATAAATTTACTTCGATAATATTACATTGTGTTCATTGAACTGCAAGTGGTCTCCGTCATGTATGTATAGAGTTTTAGTTGTAAGAACAGTAGACAAAGGGCCATTCAAGGGATGCCATAATGCACGCTTGATTTTCTTTAAAGCCAGGCCTAGGCGTGTAACTGTACATACTGTCCACGATCGTCAGAAGGCAGGAGATCATACCCGCTTACGTTTCGGACTTGCAAGCAACAACAGATAGAATCTGCTTTATCTGCGTAAGGCAGCTCGTCGAAGCCCACGCTCGTAAATAGGATCTTGTCTAGTCAGGCTGGTGATACATTCCTCGATACCGAATGAAATATGGATAAATGAAACAGGCGCAGTCTTGAGTTATGAACTGTGATAATAACGTATGAACTCGACGCGAGCAACCGCGTGTCGGCAAAGCAATTACTTTACATCTATTAACATTTGCAGAACACATTAAAGCGAATGACATATCGATGTGAAAATGAATTTAAGTGGAAATGGCGTTCGCGATGTCATCTTCTCATCTCGCATATACAACTGTTGACCGCAAGGAATCCACCGGACCCCGTAATGACGGCCACTCGTACGTGATAGATACGATTTACAGGTTCGTTTCATTCTTCCGCATCCGCGGCTATACCAGCTGCAAATTGCATTGCGGCTTACTGGTGTCCATAGGAAACGAATTAACGACATTAGATTAGACGACGAGTAACGCGCTACGTGAAGAATTGTCTTGCTCAAACATAAAATTGTTATGTTGATTACATTATATTACTCATAAATACGAACGAAAGTGATCGTTGTACTTTTGCCGTGGCTTGGAAGCCTCTGGGTCATGTGCTTAAGGCCTCGAGGTGTCCCAGTGATCCCGGACAATCCTCAAGAAAACTACTGTTACAAGTCATGTACTTCGCCTTTGGGCGCAGGGGAATTATTGTCATCAGTACCGACCTGAGTTAGATTGTGCAGTCGCCCCCCGATGGTCGGAGGAGACCTACATATATAAAAAAGAATTGTTTTCTGAAGTTACAATCGTTATACCATATTTATACCTTTTTCGTATAATAATGAAATGTAATTTATATATTATTAATAGTGTATATATTTATATAATACTGTATACCTTAATCTGTATCCGTCATAGGTGCCTATCTATCATTGTAATTATTAAGCAATCTATACTACTCAACTTCTAGAACCCCATTACATATATGAAACTCATTTTATTTGAGCAATAAGCTTTAAGTACTTTCTTAGTAATGGACGCATAAACTACTGCCTATTACAACACCGGGAACAGCTATTAATAGATTACAATCTTCGGTGATCATTACACAACATTCTTCGATCTTCGAAGCATGCATTTATCAATCGTAAATATTTCGCCGCCAGAATCAATTTTATCGTTGGGTAGATGATAACCGTTAAGTTGGTTGCAATTAGAATTAGGAAGCGGTTAAGTATGCTTCGAGCTTGTACCTTAATTGCTAAGATTTATTATTAAACTATGCACGTGCCGTTTGTTTGCGTCCTATGACGATACTAATGAAGTATATACCTGGTACATGTTTATACCATATCTATGTTGGTACATACGTATAATAGATAAGACGGTATTTATAAGCTTTCGCAGGTCTTAGGCTAAAGGATTTTAAGCTAAATTATATAAAGATATGTAAGTTAGTATCCTAAATGCTCATAAAACGCAAATTCGACTGCCACGGTACCCGAGCATAATCTGATTCAATATTTCCAAATGTAAGTGCAGTGCTCATGGCTGGTATAGTTGTAATAAAGAGTAGGATTTTATTGGCTTACATTTTCTATGTCTATAAAGTCGCATAATTTTGTATATTTACTGTTCCAAGACAACCTTCATTTGTTACGTACGTACATACGTACGGACACTACAATACAATATGAAACAAAAAGATAAAAATGATACACAAGCTATTTCACAAATGCACTTTTTTCTAAATACTATTTAGAAGGCTTTAATCGTAGTTTAATATTACACCAGTGCGATAACAGCTAAGCAAATGTAAATTCTTAGCTGACGTTAAATGAAAATAAAGCCGAGATTCAGTTTATACAGATAACCATGACTAGTATATCGCTGGCATTAGTCGTAAACAATAGTAGTTAGAACATAAATAGTCTAAATATATATTTATTTGAAAGGCGATTCGGAATGGGCGGGCGGGTTGGCCAGCGGCGCGCACGAACCCGCCTCCGCCTACCGCTCACGCGGGTATTGTTCCTGCCGGTTAGAGCTTTTTCATACTTATTTTTGAAAGAGCCGCTAATTAAAAGTAATTATTATTTAAAATTATGAGTGTAGAAAATACAATATGTGCAATTAGAACCTTTAGAACAATTATGTAGGATATAAAACTTACTAATTTTTAAAGTCCGTTAAAAATAGAGAAGTTGAGAAAGTTAAATAATTACGTGTACTTTCGAGTTTGAAATTGTTAACAAGTTACTTAAAATGCCTCATAACAAGAAAGTATGTAATTTAACAGTTGCCTTTAAATAGGTGACTATTGTCGTGTGAGACATCGCAACTACATGTAAAGTTCGGACTGTGGTTCATAACTTGTAACTATAAACAAGAATCGTAAGTCGATTGTCTCAGCTGGTTCTCCGTTAGATCGGCGACGTGAACGGTCAGACGTTTTTCACACACCATGCAAATGCTTGACGCGAACCTTCAGGCCATCTTCATCACATTAAGCTAATATGTAATTGATTGGCTTCGCGGTGCCCAGGAGCAGCGACACACTCCTATACCATTGATGCAAAAACACTAATGATATAACGGTACGGCGTTTCTTCCGGCACGCAACATGTTGGTGCTCGCATTCAATTTTTGACTTTTGATATATTGAGCGATCACTTTCAAGTAAGGTGACAGCGCTCTAGCGACCCAGATGCATTTACCGACTAAATTTATTACAGCCGCATACCTTGCGAGATGTTATTATCGCTAACAGATCTCCTAGTCCATATTTAAAAAAATAAAACATCGGAATGAGAACACTGTCAATTTAAATGGTGTTAAGATTTAACGCGTTTTGTAGGTCGATTTTGATACAATTAACTGTTAATGTAAAACATTTCCGACTTTATCTGGCGCTGATTCGTTTTTATATTTGCATCAGTGATATACGACATGTTAAAATTTTATAAATACTTCTTTGAAATCGTTTTCACAATTTATCTACATTGTCCGGTATATATGTTAATTATTACAATAGGGCTTATTTTTAATTAAGTACGGTACGAGTTAAAATAAAATCAACCATGCAAGCATAATTTCTCTGATTTGTTGAGAAAAGTAACGGTGTCATTGTGTGATAATGTGCTTTTAGTTTTCTTTTCGTACCACATTTAGTGGTTCACGATTTAAACGGCGGAAGTGTTCCGTTCTATGTAGGATTATCTGGGTGAGTAGGTACTGGCATTGTTTATGTTATCTTGTAAAACGATCTTCACACTTTAGGAATCTGTTTTTAGCTATATCATGCAATCAAATATTTCAACGAATCGCGTTTAATGTCATTCTAAATAATTTTATCGCAAGTTCAAAAACATCTATAAAATATTAATGTCGCATTATTGTACGCTTACCGTTAGCGACGATTGATCGTTTACCAACGTTGTTAGATCTCGTCATAACGCTATTCATCATGATGCAGTGTTATCGTGTGATCGAAAATAAGTAACTGATTTTTTCGACTGTAATCTATTTCACTTTAATTAATTGTCTATCACATCAGTTCTACTTAAAGTGATAGCTCCATTAATTTCAATATTGAGCTTCTTCGTTATCAGCAATACTAGTTTCGAGTACGACAACATATTTAGACAGTTTAAAAAGAACTCGTGAGAAACCGGGTGTAGGGTGAGAGCACGAAAGTTTTTTAGTATCGCAATAGTTTACCGGAACAAGCTCGCACGTAATTTAAGTGGAGCGATGTATTGCGGCCGCGCGATGAGACGCGAAACGATGTCGGCGCGTGAATCCCGTTGGGATGGACGCCATTACCGCCCACCGCACCGCGCACGCGTAGAAAAACCGACTCTGGTATAAAGATGTCGCGCTGTGATAACATTGGATGGACACTTGACAACGCCGCCGCCTCTGTGCCCACTAAACATATCTTTCTTTCGAATCAAGCGCTTACCGCGAATATCCAATTATGTTCACACAGAGCCCGAACTGTTTTCATATTCAAACAGTGTTATATACATTATGAAACCCGGCTTCTCCTTTAACGTCTTTTGAAGAGAGGCCATAAAACTATAATAAAGTAGAATAATTTTTAAACGTTGTATACATTTCTAATGTCTACTTTGACCGCAAATACACAACGACTATGTTCTTTACTACAAAAATGTTAAAAATCCCTGCATTTCAACGTCTTTTTTTCATGCCTTCACTGAGCAATTTACGCTCTCGTCATATTCACAACCGTGTGGTCTGTAATGACCCTTTTATAATTGAGACGCGATTGAATTGCTCAGTCTTTAAAGAAACATTTGCTGTTTGTTGTTAAATTATTGCTTTCTTGATGTAGATATAACAACTCAGGCGGATCATGTCACAAAAATTATGGTTTGTTTACTTATAATAATTAGCTATTCACATGTAAAAATCCACAAATAAAAGTCAAACTTGAACCGCAATTTTACGATAATAGTATTTTAATTTAGTATATTGAAACAGGTGGATTCGTGGAATATGAAATTTAAATCAGGTGCGCTATGATTTAGGTGGAACTAAGTTAGTGGTGAATGATTAAACACGTCTCGCGGCGGTGTGTGGTCCGCGATACAAATGTACCTTCTACCTAATTGCACTCGCACTCATGTCACTGTAACATTTCTCTTGACGTTGCATTTCACTAACATATGGGCAATCAGCGTAACAATCATTTAAAGCTATGTTCCTTCTGTCAAGTTCCCACTACGCTGATTAGTTGCGGAATTACAGAGTAGACTAATAATGACCGCACATTAATTTATCGTTGCATCTTACAAACTGTAAATCTCGTTTGAGATCATTGGATTCAGTAATAACAGGCGGACGGTCAGATATGGCAGGCGATGTATTAGATGAGCTATTTTGACAAATTAGGTAAGGCCATAATCGTCAGAACGGTATTGCCATCACATGCTATATATAACTTAAGGTTAAAGGTAAATTGTTATCAACCGGTGAATCTTTGCCAACTGCAATCCATTGTCAATTAAAAGCCCCTGGCGACCGCCTTTTGCTTGTTCTATAGCTCATACAACAATTGCTTCCCGATGCATGCCTCGCGCCTCGGGGTGGATATTGCTCGGACATTTCCTGTATTACTACCTGTGTGCCTGCTTTGAACTAGTCTTTATTCTGGGCGCTCGTTGAATTAACATAAAATCTATTTAGATTTGAATCGTAGCGGATCAGTGCAATACAATCAGGAAACAATAAGCTTCACCGGTGATTGAATGTAAAGCAACTATTTGTCTCTGATTTCATTAATATAAATAAGTATGTATCATTCACTCGAAAATGAGTAATGCCTTATAAGGTACCGACAATTGAATACGTGGACATTCGATGTGCACCGATTACTTCTATTGATCAATTTTCGTAATAAAAAATAAAATCAGTTATAAATATCTCACATTACATTAGTGTTCAATGTGTCTTATTGCATATGACGTACAAACTCCACCTCATATTAAATGTAATAGGGGTGAAATTAGACTAGGATTACCTCGAGTAAATTCATTTTATTTAAATAAAATATGATTTAGTGCTTTATACCGTCGTAACCTTTCCTAAGCACAATTAATTTCCGAGATTACTCAACACTGCAGGATGTAGCGCAATAGAGATATTCACTTGAGCGCTTAAAGCTTCCATTAGCCTGTCTCGATGCCCGAGCTCTATGCGAGACTAAATGCTCATTTCACTGTCTTTGAATTGTAATATTAAATTTGTTTGTATTATAAAATGTTCAAATTTTTAACAGCTTAATCTTATTTAAAATGAACAATGCTTTCCTATTTATGTTTTTTGGAAAATTATGGGCTGAACATTAAGGAATTAAATATTTACCCCAATCTTCTGCTTATTATTATTACATGGAAAGATAATCTCAAGAATTATTATAGTTAGCTACAACCCAAGGTACACTAGATTTTTCTACTAGTATCAACTAGTAATAATTTTTCATTAAGTACACAGTGAAAAAATATAGTAACATTCACAATATAGGCATGGACTAACGTGGTATACGAATTTATGCCCTTAATATTGTTATTATAGCCTATTTACTTAACAAACTTTGAAAATATGAAATTTTTCAATTAGTTCTAAATTTAAATATTTCAAATTCCAATATCTAAACACTTGTATTTTATCAAGTTCCGGTTACTTTAGCTAAATCGGTACAAGTGAGTCGCCTCTTACGTCCCACGCAAGACATCTTATACCAAAGCTTTAAATATAGACTGAATACACAAAACAAGTAATACTTTACCGCGGATTATGAGGGCAGCGAAGGTACTTTCCCGGTCGAACTATACTTTTTCCATCGGTCGTGAATGTTCATTAGTTGCAGCAACCATTTAACATCAGGTTGTCTGCCCAATTGGTATTCTTCTAACACGAAAAACACTTTTCATTACATTTCCTTCTGTAATGTTTCGAAATTATTGGGGGTTTGACATTATTTTTATTGAATTTTGATGCAGTATCTTTAAGAAATTACGGCCAAAAACTGATGGTTCTAACTCACTCTTTTTATTACGTACTTAGCACATACTATGTTATCAAACCATCAAGTTTAAAGGTGGTAGAGTAAGCCGCCGTAAAGCAATATGTTCTTCATGTGTTGTGTTTCGGTTGGGAGGGTGTGGTAGCCGGATTATTGGTGGCGACCGTCTTACTCCTCAAGAGCAGGAAAGAATTCGCGTCCATCCTTAAATAGAACTTCTCTTCTATTTGAGATTGGACGTGGTTGTCCATGGGCTGCAGTGACCACTTAACACAGTTGGCCTGCATGCCCGTTTCGTACTCTATTATAATAAAAAAGTACTAATCGTTAATTATTACTCGACATGATTATAAATCACAATTAAATACAATTGAATGCTCAAGTCGTGTTTTATCGAAGTATAATGACAATCACGCCGCATAATTATTAAACATTCTACTAATCGCCAGTCATAAACGCCTGGGAGAGTGAACGATAAAAGGCTCTTTGGAATTATAAAGACAAATAATAAATTACTTTATTTTTAGCTTTTGCCATTGTCACAGTAAATTCAAGTTCAACGGAACTTTTTATACACGTCAGTATATTTATAAAATATTTTATGACACTATTGTCATTGTATTAATAAATAAGTATGTAGGTAATCGGTAAAATTGTTAAGGTTCTAGGACCTGCATACCAGTAATGCTTGAGGTATGCCATGCCACAGGTAGATTATATGTAACATGTTTACTAATATAAACAATTAAAAATATTTGAATTTGAAACTACGACAATAAGGATAAGAATTAATCTGTATTAAATTCGTGTGCTATATTAATTCGTTTAAGTAAATTGCAGTGGATAATCTTTATAAACGTGGTTTTCGTAATAAAGTAAGTTTATGTCGATAGTTGAGAAACAGTAATTTATATAGCATAATTAAAGAAATTTATTTGAAGTTTAAATCAGTTGATTAATGGACGTCTATGAGCGTAAATAAAATATTGGCTTTATGTAGGTCATATGTTTATGCAGCTGGAAAACGGTAAAAGTAACAGGATTAAAATACAAACCGGTTGCTGAATTTGGAAATCGAGGAGCAGACTAACTGGATTTTATTTTCTTTTTTTTAGAAATATGACTTTTCTGACTTTCTGTTTAGTTTCTCGGTGCCTTAAGGAATTTGACGCGTCCGTGTGAGTTCCAAAAATGCATGCGTTTTTAACGTTAATTATTTTAAAAATATACTTTTAAGCCACATTATACATATATTATGCTTTATGCCATCATTGATGGATTATCCACTAATAAACATCTCCAGTTATGGAGAGAACTGTGCGGCCTAAATAAATAAAAAAGGGTTGCAACTATGTCAAGATTTAGTCTTACATATAGAAAAATGAGATTTAATAATAATCTACCATAAAGAAATGTAGTCTCGAGATTTTTGCCTGTAAATAAAATCGTTATGGTAAAATTCCGTAAATTGTTAAACTTACTCCTAAATCAGAGTATAAGTCCATAACATCTTAAATTATTGTGCATTTTATAATCCGAAGCAATGTTTAAGATTGATGCAAAGATAACTATGCTGTACTGAATTGTTCTTATTTTAAACTATTTTTCTCTTTTGATTCTTGGGGGCTTACGAAACTTAACGATGTCCAGAAATTTCTGAGAGTACGCATCTGCAGTTTATGTAAATTGGTGGTAAGCCGTTAGAGCTCGCCCGGGGCGGCACCACCGCCACCCTCATAACCCGCCGTAATGCATCATGTTCTTCATGTATTGTGTTTCGGTTGGGGAAGTGTGGTTGCCAGATTATTGGATTATTGGTGGCGATCATCTTAGTCCTCAAGAGTAGGAATGCATTCGCGTCCATCCTTAAATAGAACTTCTATTCTATTTAAGATTAGACGTAGTTATCCATGGGCTGCAGTGACCACTTAACATCAGGTGGTCTGTATGCCCGTTTCTTACTCTTTCATAATAATAAAAAAAATTATAATGTATATTTACAAGACCTAATTAAATAATACGCAGCATATTATTGCGTATAATAAGTGATTTTAAATATCTCTCTCTGCTTTTATAAAAATATTTAACTTATCATATAAACAGTTTCGTCTATGTCAGAGATGATTTTGTTAAAACTAAAAGGTACTCTACAAATATAATAAAAATAATGTTTTTAAATATTGTTATTCCAATTAAAAAAAAGATTATGTCTAATTTAAGACTGTCGAACAAACGATATTTACGTAGGTACATTGGGAAAAGCTAATTTAATAAAAAATGTCTTACAAACTGTTATAATACTTAGTCACAAAATTGTTATAAGGTTATTCTCCGCGTTTCGGCTCGTTTCGTACAAACGCGAACCAATTTTGGTAATAGACGCGGCGCTTATAATGATACTCGTTCGCTGCCCGCCTACGATGTTCGCGAGTCACTATACGCACGCATTACCGAAACATCTAACTGTATATATCCTCTATGTTTGCACTTCGTTGATTTTTTGGTTGATGATTCTATGAGTCATTTGGAGATAATTTGACACAATTACACAACATTTGTGGCTATTTTATTAACAGTACTTTCAATTGCTGTTATGCATATGCATGTCTATTATTATTGTAATAAAAAATAGATAAACTACGCCTAATGATATTTTAGCATTGCATTCACGCTATTGATATATCACCGGTACATTTATTTCACTTATTCAGTAACGGATCCCCGATCTATTATTCTTCATGAGTCGAGACGTGTTATTTTTTCTACATTTGCTTTAAGTGCTTCCTCAACGCTAATAAGACATAATGACGTGTTATTTCTGAAGATTCACGAATTCCGATCGCAAGAGTAAGGTGCACAGGGTGACTGACCTGAGAACTACAGCCGCTACCCGCTAACCGCTGCCGCCCGTCCTATGAACAAAGAAAAGAACAATTGTTAATTACACGCTTTACATATGACTAAGTCTAGATTATACGGGGGTGGGTCGTAATAATACGCCCGACCTGAGCGATCCGCGCTCTGCATGTAAGCGACCATGATCCTAGTTCAGGAACTGCTCATTTATTAGTACGTTCTCGCTTTCGCATACTCACATATCAATTATGAATCTAGTTGATGTAATTTTGTAAAATTATACGTACGATTTCATTTCTGCATAATAATATATGAGCAAAGAAAACAATTCATTACGTATTGCATTTTCACTTTACCTATTGATATCATAAACGTAATTTATACTCATTATAAGTAGGCAATTCCTTATAGAGATATGTATTTATAACAGGAACGTGAGATAATCTCAAAATTCAGATCATATATAACCGTGACACTCCCGTATACATATAAAACATGCGTGCGACATTTTTTAAAAAGTGTTTAATTTTGTTTTAGTATTCCAACCAAGAAGTGACCCCATGACGATCGTCTGATTTACATTTAACTGTACACTACTTGAACGGTTCTCTCGTGCCACATTTGAATTAAGATTTTTTGTAGAAAGTCCACAAATTTTTGTAACTTAGTTTATCTCCTCTTTCATTCTTTTTTAAATTTCAATAACACCCTTGATTGTTGACATTTTATGAGAAATCAGAACTTCCCTTTCTTCGATTTTTGAAGTAGTGCAGAAAAGAAAAGTAGTAGTAAAGGTTCACTCCCATACATGAAAACAAGTTTCCGAAATGAAATTAAATAAATCCAAATTTAACTCAGTCTCTTTCTTTCAATGTCAGAAAAACACGTAGTTTCATAATGGCACAATAATTAGAATTGCGTAAAATTTAATTTCGTAGATCCAGTACATAATACACGTATGTAAGCTTTGCACAAAATACACAAGGTACATTCCAATTTCTATAACAGGTTGCATATGATGGACCACACCATCTGCGACTGACACATGGAGCTGTGAAACAAGATTTAAAATGCATTTTCCTGTTTTTGCTTCGAGTGAAATTAAAGTACAGTAAGCTTCGAAAAAACTTGTTTGAACGTGTGGTCTTTTTATTAACAGCACGTCACTTAAATAATTCCTACGCCCATCTCCTGCAGACTCAATTTCCTCAATCTGATTCGCTAATCGAATTCCGGTACCTAATAACATTATCGAAGATACATTCAAAGCAATCCTACGTTCTACTTTAGAGAATTGTTCTCATCAAAATAGTAAAAGGTATGTAACGGTTAATCCTTTTTCTCGTTTGTAACAATGTAATCGAAATATCAGTTTGAAAGTTTAAATACTCAATCAGAATTACCAAATTCTATTCTCACGACCCCTCCGTATACCATATCCATTTTTGTCATTTTGTCAATTGTCATTTAATAAAGCTAGTTGTCAATTTCTTAAGTTGCGTTAGATAAGTAACGGATACATTGTAATCAATATATACATGTCATTCATCAATTCTTGTTTTGTTTCTTAGAGTCATGTGAACGTCCAAAGCATCCTCTTAATCCTCAGGAACAGCAAGGCATCATCGTAACGTATGACGTCAAATAGGACTCTAGTTATGATTGTGTTTTTGATTGTGAGTTGCTGTAATTTGGGCTTCCATAGACTTTAACGACCATATAACATCTGGTAGCTTACACTATTAGTTACTCTTCCAAAGTTAAAAAAGGAATAAGTGAACGTCAGAAGTTCTACCACCCTGTAGCAGTAATTAATAACGCTTGTAAATTTGAAACAATGCATTCGTTTTTCATCACACAAAAAGCACGGACCATATTGCCTTGATTTGCACTAACGTGGCGTGCGTGACTTCGGGTGACATAGTTTACGTTTTTGTTGCGATCACACCACACAGTTCGCACGAGTGACTACTTTTACAGCACATACAGTCTATAAAGCAAATATTTAGACAAAACAATAATTACATAAAACACATTGTAACCTTTGAGTTAAGCAAATTACGATGATCTTTCATACCAAACTGCCGACGTCTTCTCTAAGACATACTTATTTTAAATTTCCTTTGAAACCTGATATATTTAATTAAAATCCGAATGCTATATAAGATTATTTTTATAGGACACCGTCATAATTTTTTTAACGACTATGACGATTATGTATCTATAAAAAGTTGATTTTGATACATTATACGTTGATTTTGAAAGGTGGTGGTGGAGTTCAAATCACATATGTGCAAGATTGCTATTATAACAAATGAGCGTGGTGGCGGCACTTGACAACTATGAAGAGTATTAAACTGTCATTAGATACCTCCCACTGCTGATCATGTTGGGTATGATACATTTTCAAGCATGTAAATCTAATAAAATAGAAAGCATGTAGTTTTTGACTATTACTAGTCCCGTTTCTGTGTTTTATCCCGCATAAAGTAAGTTTAATAAGGATGTAAATAGCTATCTCATCGTTTACGACGTCATTATGGTATTATAAAATTAAACGCTATAAATTTAGAAAATACCTTTTTGTGTCAGCTCCAGTGATTCATCGAAATGGGTCAAATCTTACAGATTTACAACCGTGGTCAAAGCTTTACTGCACCGTTAGGATCTATATGAAGGTTGTAAATGCTAATATGGGTAGCTCATAATTTAAATTCCAAGTTTACGATGGTTATTTTCAGTCAAAAGTTATTTTTTGAGAAATAAGAGTTATTTAGATAAAAATACCCTTTTAATTTCATTGTTTATTTTATTTAGCATCGAGACTAATACCAATATGTAAGACGACACCGCAATACTGAATTAAGATTTGGTGAATTCAGACGAGATGATGTTTGCGTGATCCATTAATAAACCGCAACCGCAAATCTTATTTCATTTGTGACGTCTTCTGCATTATTACAAAATCTATGCATTTTTTCTCTTTATAAAATTATGTGTAAAGAGAATCGCTTTCTTTTTTCAATTTTATTTTTACATATACGCAGGTTTCATGATACCGACTGAGCTCTATGCCAAAATCTTCGTAAACCATTAAGTTTGGTTATGAAATTATAGATTTCGTCGCCATTATCTGTTGTTCACGTGTAAATTGCAGCGCACTGAAGGTGCAATGATGAAGTTCGTACCGGCGCGGACGGATGGTCGAACTCGAAACGTCCGCGCCCGCGCCTGCTATCGGCAGTCACGCCACCCGCGCCCCATCTGTCAATGTCATGACAACAGCTAGCAATATTCTCACGTGAGCAATACGAGGAAGTGTTTTTATCGCCATTACGTAAAGAAGCCATTATCGAAGGTGCCTCTCATCGGCCCTTCGGATGTAGGAACTGTTTTAAAGTAGTTTAATCTAAGGCCGTAAATTCGTACTAGATAACGGCAGCCGATCTCCGAACACAGGTGTTCACTCGTGAATTCGTGCCTTTATCTGTATCTGAATAATACTTCTAGATCGGATGCAAAACACCTTTTACGTTACCTTTTACGTAATACAGCATCCAAAATAAATAAAGAATGCACATTAATCGGTACATTTAATATTTATTACGTTATATGTGTTGTTTCATTTACGAAAATTTTCGAATACATACCGTAAAATAAATACCGTAAAAGGTTTCAAATAATCAAAAAGGCCTCGCATATTTGTTAACTCGACTATACATCGTAATAAAAGTAGCACATGCAAAGGCTATTGATTTATTTATACTTTCGATCGGGCTGCCATCAACGCCAGTTTGAAATGCTGACACTCCCACGCGCTGCGACCGTATCGTCCTTCTATCATGCATCTTAGCCAGTACCTGTCGCGCCTTCACGCTAAAAACTCGACAATAAACCATATCACGCCTATACAATTTCGAGTATCATGGAAATGTTTATGTAAAACACTTCAAACAATAGATAAATAAACCCTGTTCCCCTTACAACCTTCGCTTAACTAGATCTAAAATATTCACCGCTTTAACTAAAGAAGTTTTTCATACCTTTTGCTTAATCTATTCAATTTCAATATTACTTATATTTAACCGGTCAAGTGTCATCTCATGTGTCTAGTTACTCTTTTATGGTCGTTTATTGCAAGAGCTAGCTCGATTAATGTACGTCTTTATCGTAGACGTCGTTTTATGAAAGCCGAGACCTATGAAATGTAACTTGAATATCAGAATTAAGTCTAATCGAAGTTGACATAAGTTGTCGTTATAAATTTATATCCATGAGATGTCGCCAGGAGTTCATTAATAATAATACTCGTTTAATGTGATTTAAACGTTTTATGAAAATGAAACGCACAACTAAACTACCACATTTTTTACGCAAAAATACATAACTTTACCTAGCTACGTATATAAGTTTTTTATAAAGTAACGTTACAGTTAAGTGAAAACAAAACAAAACCAACTAAAAACTCCACAACAATAGCAACTCAATTGAATAATTACGAAGGTTCTCGATCCCAATTTTCATAATTTAATTGAGCCTACAATGGACATTCTTTACTACATTGAACATAGTAACTCCTTTCGTAATGTTATCAATGTGAAGGACAAAAAATATAAAAAAACCTTCATTGTTCGATTGCAGTTGCAACATCGCAATGCAACACCTGTTCAGATCACATTCAGATTAGCTTTACATGTTACCGTTATCCTATTTGTGGCTAGTTAACATTAATCAAAACAATTTCAAAAGGAAATATCTATAATAAACATTTAAAACAAGTTACGAGATATTAAACCTTTACCTTTCACAAGTGATTTGAATAGTTCTCTCTCAAAGCTGTCGTGTTGTTTGTTTGGGTTATGTTTGTAATTCGATTAAATTTTGTACATAGGACGTTGACCTGCTATACTCCACTCTTTTGAAACTAAATAAATGTACGTGATGCCATGCACCTTTTATCATCATTATCGTTCCACTGGACTGAATTGTTATTTGGAAATTTCACAGCAACGAAAACGTGATGTTGTCGCGAGCTACTTCGAATCGCTATTTCTTTCCAATATCGGCCGTTTTGTAGGTATCTACCAATTTAACAGCAATTTAAAAAAACTTTATATTGCATATTATTAGAGAAAGTATTGGAATTGTTTAAATTAATTTATGTTTAAATATTAAATGATATTTTAACATAGTAGCAATAATATCTTTATTTTAATTAGGTACTAAACGTATTTTATAACGAAATGTCAAGTTAACGACGGACTGTAATAAGAATAGTAATTTGAATATTAATAATATACAGAACGTAAAACGTCTATATTTTAATAGGTACCATTTACTCCGCCACCAGTGTAAAGTAACTTAACATATGTAGTGTTTAATTAAATGCGGGACGGTCCATTCAATATGTTTTTCTTTTAAAAGTTTCTTTTTTCTTTTATAAACGCTCTGCTAATAGCGAGTACACCGTTCACAACATTTCTGGCGGACGTAAAGCGGACACAGCGAGTCAGTGCTCATTCATTGTCAAGAGTACACCAGGTAATTGTTATCGTTAGGGCAGCGTAGCGAGCGTCCGACGATGTGAACAAGGTTATGGGGCTTTAATTGACAGATCACAACGACAGCAACGGACGCGGTAGCTGCCTTCATCCAGGTTAACTGTACCGCTACCGTACGACAAGCACCGCGTTGTATCTTCCACCGCAACGGGAAATGCCCTGCACCGTCCACGATGACATTGACCGCCCGTACGCCGCAATTTCCTGCAGGAACCGCATTCTCGTAACCAAAACCGCATTAGACAAAAACAAATTGACCGACTAATACTAAAGTAGTAACTCACTCGCATATTTGACTTAATAGCGTAGAATCCACTGAGGAAAGTAAACGTTGTAGCCATCTCTCATTTATACTTGAATTGGTATTCAAAGAGACGCACACCTTTCTGTGTCATCTCTATTCTGATATTTGCTGTGTCTGTTGCTAAGTGAAACCGTCGCGAGAATCTTTTATCGTCCATAACGCGAGCCGTTTCGGCTCTTGTTCAGGATCCTACTGTGACAGCCATTATAATTCCGAGTGAATGTGGAAGTGTACAAAAGCGGCTTTGTGCTTGCCATAAATATTTATGAGTAAGTGCCTATTTTCTACACACGTGGGCCGGTGGATACGCACGATACTGTCGGCCTAATTGGACATTTGTAGGTGCAAATTTGTTTCAGTCGTTCGGGATACCTTATTTATATTAGAAACGGATTTTAATTTATGGCAGAGTAGTTTCATGTTTCTGTCACCCCGGAAATTCAATTTATTGAATTAAATTCAACTTCCTTCCTTGGTTTCTGTTCAATATTATATAACGATAAATACTGGGAAGATAGCAATCCTACTTTCTCTTAACTAGTTTCTTGAGGCCACTATAAGAAAGTAAAACCCCGCTATGCTAGCGCTCGATAGCTCGCCCCGTGTCCTGTTGACACACAAATCGCATTGATATATTATTCTGGGATTCACATGACGGTGAATGAGTGGACAACTACCCTAAGTAATGCAAATTATTTATTTGTATTTTCATAAAAAATGATAAGCTATGAATTATAGCATATAAGTTTTTAAAATGGGTACGTTTCAATGAATAAATCATAAGGTGAAATTCAACATACCATAAAACAAATAAGAGTCAAAAGACTTTCAGTGTATATAGACATATTCGTTGATGCTCTATATCGAAGGACGATGGAACATTCTTTAGATGACGTAAACTCTCTCAACTTATAGCTATATATCTCGGCACCGCTCAAATATGAGAAAACCACGAACGTTATGTAAAAATCTGAACCGGAGTCAACGGAAAATCAACTATCACATCGCTTCGTCGACTCAGGAACACGGTTGGCACACTTTCTGGAGGTCTCGGCTCGGGACGACGGCGACGACATCACGTTTCCCATGTTAAGAATTGTTTATTGAAGTCATGATGTGACCTTAACATTGTATTTTACGATTGTCTCGTCACCAGTCCGAGCACTGACATTTCAATAGGGAAGGTGAGCATGGGTCACGGCGTGAGGCAAGGCACGACGCGTCATGTCGGATGGTCAGCTCACCGACACCAGCGCGCCCACGCCACTCCACTGATTTCCTCGCCTACTGATTCACACACCTTTTTCACAGATACAGTCACGTCATACATTTTCCCACCTAAGAAAAATGTATGTATGTGAGGTATGAGTTCAAACACAAACACAAATTTTATATGCGCCAATGGGTTACCACCAGATAAATATATGTGTCTACTTCAAATCCGGAAGCCTTGGAAGTAGATAAAATTTTATTACCCGACATTGCATTTTTAATTAAAACATGTTTTTTTTCAGTCATTTAATATACGATTAGCATCTTCCAATGTGGTGCGTGGTGTGGTTGCGTGCACCGACTCAATAAAAAAACATCCATATATTGCAATCAGAAAACCAAACAATAAAACCTGATTCAATGTAATACACCTTGACATAAAAACTATAACAGCATTGCAAGCTTAACTGTAATTAACATCTAATGTTCATAATACTTGTCGTTTGTTACTTTTTTCAACTGCTACTATCTACTATCACATTACATTATATCGTTTTTGCTCACTATAAAAAATATACTAGTAATATAAAGATGGCGTAATTCTAAAATACTTCGTGTTATCTTCATGGAGTCGTAGAATGTTAACAACATTTTCAATGGATATTGGCAGACGATTACCTCCATTTAGTTCTCGTGCTGGCGTATGGTTGCATTTCTAGAATTACCTCCGGAAGCTTATCCGCGTTGGTGTTGACTTAAATTTGCATCTAGTATTTTCTCGTCGTTACGACGATTGTAGGTGCTCACGATTTAACGCTGGTATTAATGCATTATTCAGAGGGGTTTTCATTAGACTGTCGCTATCGGTGCGGGGGATCGCGCTCTCGTTAAAATGTACGGATGGATGGCATGACGGCTGCTCGTATTGGGCTCGAGATGGGCACGCGAACACATATCACTACTGTTCAAAAATATTGTAAACCCTTTTACAATTCTCTTATTTTATACTACGTATAATAATACTAACACTTTGTACCCATGTATTCAAAGTAATGACATTTAACGCGCCGACATAGGTATGACTTACACCTTTCGACGAGTTTTGTCGGTCTGTAGAGAGTGCCAAACCATAAACCTAACGACTTTTAAGTACAGGTGTAAAATATACACAATGTGCCTCAATAATGGCACTCAATAAATCACCCAAGCTTGTTTGTGAAATTAGATGTATACATTTAGAATACAACATAGTCATTTAGTTTAGTCATAGTGAATAGACTCCATAAATATAGTATACCAATGCATACGAACATGCATGGGCATGTTATTATGGAATAAAACCTGTCTATATGGCAGATTCGATCACCGATTAGACTGATACTTAAATGAAGAATTTACATTTAGTTTCTGGATCTGTCCATTTGTGTACTCATCCTGGACATACTAGTGTTGAACTATAAGTCTAGAAAATGTTACATAACAATGCATTGCTTGTATCTTATTTTTATGGGTGTCTATTAGTTAATGTCAGGAGCTTTTTATAATGAGCAAAATGTAATCCAAGTAAATCAAATCAACATATAAATGCCTTAGTGCATCTTACCTTCGTCTTTTTTTTATTTCAAGGCTTTTATGTGGTTATACGAGCACACGTCTTATTAAAAAATCTAGTTTGCAGTTTAACCAGTTGCATTGAAACTGGTGCGGTACGGTCAGCCGGGACCGGACAGGTTTAACAACCCTACATACGGCGCCTCGCGGATACGGTTTACTTTCTACATTAATGAGCGCATCCCGCTCAACTTGGCCCAAATGAACCGTACATAATCTTATTCGAAGCTTCTCTGTTAAGATGTTGGTAAATGTCTTTTCATTATGCTTTTACATCCGACGATTGTATCTCTGTGGAAGCATGCGTTTAGAAACAGTTGTGTGAAACTGGAGAAAATGTATGCTGGTAACTTAGTACAGATGTTTTTTAAATGTCCTGTTCGTCAGTGTGATATTTAGAAATAAAATAATGTAACTCCATTTTAACTAATACAACTACATATTTCAAAATATCAAGCTGTAATTCGAACCTACGCATAAAAAAGCTACCAATTGTAAGTCGAACCACAAACAGTAAAGACTTCCATGTTCAATAATATCTCAAAAATGTAATTAAAATAGGAATACAATTTTGGCAACTTTAGAGATAAATATCTTACAAAGTATGAATTGCAATAAAAAACTAAATTATACACCTTGGTATAATTTTCCAAAGACCAGGATCTTTTGCATTCCGTCAATTACATGTATGTATTAATTAAAGTGCTACTCCTAAACAATTTATTTCTGGTGATTTCGTTGCTCTATTCTGAGTCGTAGTAATTATTCGGATTATTTCAGGAAAATTGCTTCGGTAATGTTTAATACTAGTGAGCACGAACAGACAGACAGACAAACAAGAAACTTAAAAGAATATATTTCACTTTTACTATTTTATTATAAGTTCCATCAGTATTAATTATTTTATTTTTTATATCTCCTGTACAACTTTCCAACATTTACAGTTATGCTGTTTGTAATATTGTTATGATATTATTCATAATATCAATAAGTACAGAGCAAATACATACTGAATACGTTTATTTTACACTTTCGCGATAATGAAGTAAGTAGTTCGCAAAAGTGCAAAGTCGCGGTTAATCGATCGCCGCGATAAATCCCGTCGAACGCTAATGCATATGCGGCATACCTATTAAAACTGATTTTCCAAGTAACTGACGTGACTGGAATGGACCCTACTTAAAAGTAACTTCTCTTGCGCGTAGGCTTAATTAAAGGACACATATTCCGTTAATGGCTGTAGTTAGTTTATTCACGTTACAGCTTAAATTTGAACCGGCAGTGGATTCACAGCTTTATAGTCACCATGCACGCATGCCCTATCTTGATTTTAAGACATAAGGACGACAGATGATGTATAAATCCACGCCTCGAACTGTCGATTCCTTTACCTACTCTTTTACGTTAGAGAGCTCTATGCATATTATTATCGTAAATAGGCGCAGAACGTGACATATACAATTTAAGATAATTCTATGCTATGGCGAGGATAACAGCAAAAGCGAGCATTAACATAAATTGTAAATGGATTATTAGCGTAGTAATCTTTTCCGTCTTTAAAGTCTCTTACGTATTATGGCTTAGGAAATCATCATGGGATTAATACTTAAATAGCCATAAAACTATCAACTATATTCATAACAAATTAACAAAAACTTTATTACCGGGCTATATTATCCCAGGTTTATTTAACACCTCGCCGTATGTAAACAATGAGCAGCACTGACCGGGTTAACCTTGAATGGCAAATGTGTGTGGAGTTTCGCCAAGGAAAAATATGCCATTGATGCAAGCGGCGTGCGTGCGCCGGATAACGGTCACCACGAGCCGAATAAGTGGTTTAACATCGTACGTGGAATGATAATGTTCACAGTCGCGACTTGTCACGCGATTCCACTGCCGTTTTACTATCTGACGCGTTTCATGGCTCACTTTCTAACCTTTCTAACCTTGTGTCTTTATACGACGTGACATAGTGGTTCCGATTTACGATTCCCCTGAGATAAGTTATTGCAAATATATCTCGGACTAATCTAGCGTTTGAATCACTAACGTTCTCGTTTTCGTTCAATGAATAAACGCTCCATGGAAACTTTAATGTAAGAATAAGATGATTGAGGTTAGATTGAACATTCTATACAACCAATTATTGCAGGATAGTGTCAGTTCGGCGTCGGGGCCGCACAATACCCCGCTAACGAGTTTTAGCGGCGGTCCGTCAGGCGATGAGTGACGCACTCTGACGTTAACGGAACACCTCAATCCATTCTTTGTTTACGTTATAGGACAGTAGGTACTCGCCCGCAGAGCCCGATCGGATCCAGAAAGCAATAAAGCTCGAAGCTCGCTCACGACTCTGCAATGTCTACTCTTTATCGCCTCAGTCTAGTGCGGTACGATCTTAAACGTATTTTAATAACTTCCACCAGCGCCGGCTGCTATAATGGACTCATGCAAATCCCTGTACCCACGGAGCCCCGTTACTCACCGATACCGACAGTAACGAACCGCCCTGTGAAATAAAGAAAGGTATTAATCGCAACGGGAAATCCGATCACGCTCCGGGCATCAACGGCAAGCACATACTACCAGGGGTGCTTTGCTTGTATTGCAAATTAGAATACCTGTGTGATCGAATGCACGCAAGAAACATATTGCTTCCTAATGAGATCCTTGCATTTGCTTCGAATTGGATGTACGAGTAAAAACCAGTCTAACATCTTGAAGAAAGTGTTCTTACCAGTTCTTCTACAAGTATAACTTTAAATGGAGAAGGTTAAATAACTTCTAGTACTATAGACGTTTGTACTCATGTGGATTTGAAGTTCCCTTTCGTGATATGTCAGACGCTTTCTCCGTTGTAATTCTTTCTACTGTAGCATATGCACTCTTCCTTTCGATATCGCAAATCTTTACGGAATCGCTCGCTGTCGTGTTTGTAGTTTATGATATTTTAACCTGTACAACAATTAACGTAAATAAGTGTTTCTAATTTAATCGATACTTTTTATTACAATTCGTTTCTGCTTTTGTTTTGGGTTCCGTTTGAAATTGTGAGCAGCAATAGAATTTTTCATTTGGTTCTTAACCAAAAAGTGTCAAAAACTATTTCATCATCTTTCCCCTGAGCACTGTTGTTACAAAATAAGATTAACAATTTTCTCACGTTCGCATCGAGATCGAGTTAGGCGACGACAATCTCTGCAAAAAGTAAGTTGGAAATCTAATAGAGTTTGTGGCGAGCCTGTTATTTTTGTTATTTTTTAGTTTCTCTCGCACTGAAGACAGCCACGTAACGCTGGCGAACGAAGACGAAGCAACCTGACATTACAGTAATAACTCTGAACCGCCCTTCTGTCATTATTCTTGTACTCTCCTACGATCCCTAAAACTACTTTCTTTTTTTACTTTTCAAGGGTACTCTCGACTATATACAACTATATAATATTGGCGCTGGCCATGATATGCCTTTTATTAAATATATACGTGTTTATGTTTTTATATATGACGATTATCTTTATAAATTAGCCAGCAAAAATGTCAAATTCCTAATCACAAAATCGCCCCAAAGGCTGGCGGATCAGCCACATTAGAAAGTTCTTGAAGTAGCTACCACAATTAGGTAAAAAGACGCCCGACGCGGAGAAGCTAACAGGAATCCACTACATGCAAAGGGCACAAACCAAACAAGCAGACCAAATCAAACAAGGAAGGTACGGTGTAAGTGGCACCAATTAAGAGAGGCTGTATCAGCAATGGACTTATGAATGTTGATGAATAGACGGATGCATTGCTTATTCATCTATTCTATATCTAAACACGCAATAATTTTTGTCATCACAAGAATGTACATACTAACGTTAAAAAATATTATTATTGTCGGACTGTTGACTTATATAATACCCAACTAATTACAATGCTAATGAGGTGACGTTACAATTACTATGCCACTGTTCGTCGAACACAACAAGAATTGATTTCAAGTTAATAATATGATTATTACGCTTGATTCAGATGCTAGCTGTCTTATTATTTATATTTAAAATTTTATATTAATAAGTAAATTATATGAAAAAATTTAATGTACGATGAATGTACATGATCCCCTTTATGACTGAAGTTATAAATTCCTATGATATATGTTATATATTATTGAACCTATACGCTAAATATAGTTGAATTCTACACAAGCGAAATATATTCCTAAAATGATAATAAGTATAATACGTAGTGCAAGCACAATTCCATATGATTATACCCACACGTACTTAAAATTAGATCTATTGGTGATATAATGACCTCCTTCTTGACATAAAAACGATGAAAAGCCATCAAGTGCTTCTTGGAATGAAAATAAGAAACTATTGCTATAGATATGCCGCGGCGTTTCCTGCGTCGCCGCGTCGCTCGCTCGAGGTTGGCATGTAGGCTCTATTTATTGTAATTATGTCTCCCGGCTTGAACTCGCCACTCTATCGTGTCGATGCGATTGTACGCCCGTACTAGTTAGTGCCTTGCGATTAAGTCTAATTTATCTTACACTACCCATATGCACTTACTTGATGTAGATACTACATCTATTCAATTATAATAGAATTATTAGACCAATATGAAAATACTAATGAGCAATGTCGTAAGTATACTTGTGTTTCTTGATTACAATACAAAAAATGTAGAAACATAAAACATAACTTTGTAAACAATCTCAATAGGGTTTTATTTTATGACCTCGGTCGTTGTTGCAGAGAGTAAGAGGGTGATAGAACATTAGCTGTCGTTCTTGTGTTTTCGTAGGACAGGCGGTAACAGCAACACTTACAAACGAGACAATCATTTCAATCCTCAAGGGTAGCGAGGCATCTATGCATGATGTTTAAGGTTGGAAGTAAGTGTCCATGTACTGTAGAGACAATTTAACATCAGATGACCTGCTATTTTCCAACATAAATAGTAAAGCTTCTACATAGATATACTGTTATAATGAATAACGGATAATATTGGATAACGGCTTTTATATAATTGAATATACCAATAATAGAAAACACTGAAATAGCATTAACGAAAGTAATTTCTATTAGTTATTTAGACCACTGTGGGACTTATCTTGAACATTTTATATCGTTGAATCGTTAAATACTAATTACTACAAGCACTTTCACGTAGCGCCTGTTATCTTAAGAGATCGGTTTTCGAAGGATGGCAATAGTTTTAAGATAAGGATGTACGATCAGCAACCCACCGAGTCCGTTTGCTTTAGTAGGTATATCGCGCGCGGAATCGTAACTTCTTCCCACATAATTGGCGTGTGGGCGCGGCGGTGGCGCGGTATCCCGATCGACGCCCACCGGCGACGAGGAGACGCCCGATTAGATAGCTCGGCCCCGACACTCGCGACCCGGGAAACACCTCCCAATTTCAGACCCCGTTGATCTGGACACAGCGAAAATTGGTCGTAGTACAACTTAGCTCTATTGTACTACAACAAAACAAAACATTATGATTTTTAACATTTATTAGCAAATAGCATTTTCTCAAAATTTTTATAACTCGAGTTTACTAAGCAAAGTCGCAATGCTTTTTATGCCCTACTACTTGAAATCCCCACATCTCGAGGAGGCAGCTTTCCAAATTTTTAGTCAGTTCAAAACAGTCATCATAATTCCAGTAATCAAGGGACTAACTAGCTCTCAATTGTGTTTGTGAATAAATGATAAAGGGTGAGTTACCATAAGTGACATTTAAAAATAGGTTGGGATGCGTTTATTTTCAGAGAAACACTAATTACGAATTTATCCAGGGAGTCACGCACAATTGCCGCTGTCGCATCAGATAAACATCGACACCAGTGCGGCGGCTGCCCCCGATGGCCCGCGCGGATTGCACTCGCCCTCCGCGACAATACTCGTTGAAGGCAGTTCTCATTAGCGATAAGATGTGGCACCCGGACCGCTCGTTACGCAAGACGAACTGCGAACGCTTCATTAATTGCGCATCGTCGAACCCTCCATGTCAGCGATCACATTTCCGCTAGTTATAGTAAATGTGATCGTTGACATGGAGGATTAAATGTGTTTTTAGAGCTATACCTAATGTTAAGTCTGTAAATATTAGTCAATGTATTATTCCTAATCAAACTTACATAGATAATATTAAATAAATTCATGATGCATCACCAATTTTGGCAATCTACATTTACACTATTGATTAATGTGATGGGATTTTGTAGAGCTTTCGGCAGATTTAAAGTGAGAGACAGCACTATACACAGTGCTGCTACTGCATCATAAAAAAATACTATTTTATCGTAGTGAGCAAAAAAGTCACATGGAGAATTTTGTAATGATCGATAAAATGTAGTAACGAATCAATTTATAACAAGTCCTACGTACTTGTCATCTTATATTCTCATCTTATCTTATTTCCTCACTGCAATTGAGAGCACCAGTATGGTCTATACGTATATGCATGATACAGTGATATTAATCGGAAGCATCGATGATAGGCTTACACGTTTTTGCCGCCAGGATTAACTTCGATAATCAATGATACCGTTATGTATATTCAGAGCGTCGGTTCCGCCTCCTGTTTGTGTGGTATTAATATATTGTAATTAGCTCCATATTTAATATTTATGATTGAAATATCATAGGTGTACCAAAAAAATATATACGCTTATTAAATAAACCGTACCACCACAAACTCAAACATTATTTTACGTACTTTACGAATATAAGCAGCATATCACATTTCTATAAATATTTTCTCAAAATAAAACCATTCTGTTTATAACCTATACCTACTTTGATGTCTTTATTGTATTTTTGTCCTGTAGACATCTTGGATTTTAATTCATAAATATTATCCATAAATAGTTATGATTAAGGTTCGCTCTTTAAATTGCGTAGCTTCTTCGTTCTTTCTGAGAGCGTCCCTGTAATTTAGCCTATGCGCTTCATTCCAACAACTCCAGACAAATTATTTCTGTATTATAATTCACTTTCTAGTTAGTACGACAAAATCCCTAAGGGCGAATGTTAAACCTTGCGCGAATATCTACTTATTATTACAATTATTTTTCTTAAGATTTATGCACGCTTAACTGGTATCTTCTGTCCCAAAGAATAAAAAAAAATCAGATGAATAAGTACTATACAATCAAGTAAATATTATCCTGAGACATTACATATGACTATTTGATCACATACTAAACAGATGTGACTATGCCTATTATGGTAAACAGTCAACTGATAAATATGTATATATATACCTAAATACATACTTAAATAAATAATAATTCACTCAGAAATATAACACACACTCATCAAATTACATCTTAAGAAAGCTCATCAAACAAATATATATTTTTCCTGGATGGAGGATCGAACTCCCAACCACCGACTTAAAAGTCAGGGACAGTAATCAGAAGTATAGTGAACCGAAAGGTATACACCATTAATGTCGTTAATTAAGTCAAATCTAATGCTTTGTATACATTGATTCAAATGAACGCAAATCGCTTCTCAATTTGAAATAGATTTATGTAAAACAGCCACTTGGGTCATTCGAGCACTCCTTACTGCGATGGTAGTCGCTTCGATACATTTGCCGTAGCGACCAATTGTCACGACTATGCAGCGCTACCGGAATGTTTGTTTTTTAATAAATACTTTTGTAATTAAATTAATTCACAAATTATAGACGATGGGATAATTTAAAACGCACACCATATATCTTGCTGCCTATGTTGTCTTCCCTTTAAAGCACTGCTTACCGAAAAATTAGATTCCATTCGAATCAACTAAACTCGTGGCAAACCTTCACAATTTGGTTTGCGCAAACTTTTTTCGGCACGTATATACAGAAAATGGAACGACATTCCTCGTGAGATGTACCCCGAAAACTGTCACATATGGTTCTAAAAAAACTGCATTAAGTGTCCTTAAAAGTCGAAAATACGTGCCGTGGCGCTCTGATTTGGTCTGGTCTATCCATAGGGTACTACTTTATTAAGACAGAACGTTTATTAAACAAAAAATATATAATGTTAAGTCTAGCTACTTCAAAATTTTAAATATATTTAAACATGCTACCCAAAGACTTATAATAAATGCTACTGCCTGATCAATAGACTCTAAAACATCTAAATTATTCAAAACGTTTTGTTATTAATTAATCTGATGAATATGCGATTTCGTATATTGAATTCTAATATATTGTATCACCACGTGTTTATATGCTCTTCCAAATAATAAAATATACTTACAATAAATTTTCATATAATTTGCAAATAAGATTTTGTATTAGAATAGAAAACAAACAAACATACATACAGAAAGATAAATTTAAAGACATGCATTGCGGTGTAAAATAGCGGCGCGTTGCAAATGACATTCTACATTCACACCACACCAAATAGGTGCGGAACGCATGTTGTATTTGGGTCACATAGTGATACTGTATAATTTAAGTGCGGAGTGTAAAACTGAAGTTTCACCACAAGTAATCTGGCGGGCACATAAGAAGCTCCCAACTAATTTGCGGATCGTGCGTTTCGGGTTGCGGTCACGCGCGAGCTCACCGCAACCGAATTCCGCTACTGAACGTGATGACGCTCAGCTACTCAAGATATGCACAAACAAATTGTCAAACATTACCTCATCATCTCAGAATTTGATGCGCATTGCCAGATGTTTATCTAACCATTCCACTAAAGCTAATTAAACCGATCACGACTCATGCAATCTCTCGATTCTTTTGTTACTCAACCATAAACCACTTTTAAGTACGATTGTTCATTTTACTTTATTACCTAAGGTGGTACAAGTATTTATGATTTGACGACGGTATTATCATCTGCACTCATACTTTTGCCTCATAGTCCGCCTTCATAATCCACCGTAAAGCATTACATGTGTTTCGATTGATAGGTGCGGTTGCCGGCTACACTTTGAAGCTTACCACTTAAGTCCTCAGGAGCGGCGACGTCTCTACATTCGAGCTATGATAGGATTTCAGTGGTGTTTATGGTTGACTTTATGATGACTGCGACTACTTAACATCAGGTGATTTTGCATACTCGTTTGCTACTCTTCCCTTATCAAAAAAACGTAGTTGTAGTCTTTGCACTGCTGAGTTCTGGATGGAAAGTTTTAGTGGAACTACTTGTAGTGCAACTTACTCCTCAGGTATATATTATGCAAATGTAATGAACTCCATATTTGATTGTACGAAATTAAATTTGAATTTAGTAAAAGCGAACGATTACCAGCTACTTAAGAAATAAAATACAAGTCCGATCTAATTTAATAATATCTATTCATGAATGCCCAAGGGTTATTCGCGACAAGTTGTTTTTGCAAATATTCTCACAATTATCACTTATATTCATTACACATTATACGATCGTTCCTTTCTCTCCTTATTATGTATGTGGGAAACGCTAATAGAGTAAGTTGTTGTAGGTAATTCAATGGTAATGAAACACTAAATATTCTAACACTTCTTTCGTTGAAACGTTAATCCCTAGTTACAACGTGAGCAAAGTTCTCTGACGGAAACGAATTAAAGGCGAATATTTCATTAAAAGTCAATATGTAAGTTAGCAACGATCATGTTTCACACTTATCATAAAAGTCGAGTTTACTAAAGTAAGTAAACGTTTTAATTCGTTCAATTTACTTTTTAATTATCTTTGTGTAAGTATTTTAAATAAAAAACGTAATTTTTACGAAAATATATAAATTTTGAAGGTGAGTTCGCTTTATCCATACAAGTTTTTAATATGCAGATTCCGGTTCTCATGAGAGCTATCAGCAGTCAGAAATACGCGATGACACCGTATATCATATGTCGTTACTGATCGCATCTGGTTTCACTTACGGTGCTGGCAGTTTTTAACCGGGAATGCGATCGCGGCCGCGATCAATTGCTCGCATTGTGCTCGTCGACGCCTGCCTCTGCGCCTGTACGCGCAGGTTGCATAATGCGTCAGTCGTGGGAGCGAGCGAGCGACGGCGCCGTTATGCGACGCACGCCACTGGTACCGTTCCATTAGTGATTTTATTAGACGATTCGCGTGTATCGCCCGTAATCAATTTGAGTACGTTGCGCCGCCGTAACTCGCTCTACTTGCAACGTATTATATAGCATAAAACGCTTTACAACCACATTCTCCATTTAAGCTCACACTTGTAGCCCCACGGGCTAATGTAAACTACGAAAGTGCAATTCAGATCCATCCGGTGTACAGTACGTAAATGCCAGTTTTAGAGCCCCGCTTCACTATGCTATAGATATGTGTAATATATGATCTTTCTTAATAGCCTTGATTTGTTTATACTAATTACATTTATAATTTGTGATATTACTGTTCCTATCTTATAATCAAAATGGTTTGACCTCGAGATATTTTATGTGAGTCTAAAAAATCCAAATTACTATGAAATAGCAGATATATTTGGTCATAACAACAGATTGGCCGATGATTCACGTGGCCGCTCGCTCCTTCACCGATCCTCTTCAAGCATACTTAAAGTGGCACGAGTTAGATATTCTCTCAACCATATGAGGAGATAACTGTTAGTATTTTATGTCCGCCATAATGTTGAAGATCCTATTAAAATTGCATAAAATGGTTGACCATAAATTTCTACTTTCTTAAAAAAAAGAATGTTTTACAATTTAATCAAATATATAGTTGTCATCTCAAGCGACTATAATATTATAAATTTTGCAACTCAAAATTTGGATTGTGAAAATAGTCGCCTATACAAATGTCATTTAAAATGCTCAATTCATGAAAATAATAGGAATTTATAAGCGTTTCAGGTTCTTACGTTCTTAAATCCTTGTGTTCACCTGCAGATGGAAGCCAACAATAGAAACCACTCACGTTTGTATAATTATTAATAAGATTAATGAAATATTCGATTCCCATTGACTTGAAATTCGACAAATGTACAAATAATTTATTATTTAATTGAATAAATAACCCAAATCCACGTACAGCACAGCTATTTATTCTCATGCATTCTCAAATAAACTCGAGTCCACCTGCCGATCGTATACCGAGACTACGAGGTAGAGTCGTGTTTGTGTAACCGCTTGTACGATGAATAAATATTTAAACGCGAGGCTAACTTGAAAAGCTAGCGCCGATTCCCAGTCCTGTAATGCTTTATTTAAGTTATTTTCAGGAAAGTAGTAAGTTAAATTTATGAGTACTAAAACATAAAATGATATGCTATATTTACCGTAAAAGCAACACATTTTCTTATTTACTGCATTTGACGATTATTAGTGTTCATATCAATGGATAGGAAAATAATATTTTTTATAAAACCAAAAAATGAATAGATGTAAATCTATAATAAAGGAATATCTTATTATTTTACTTGTAGCGGCGTCATCGCCATTAACATCGGTCAACACTTGTTCAAGCGTAGTTGTCAAAAGTCACCTAGATGCATAACGCACTGGTAGGGTCATTGAACCTCCGCCACGTAATTAAAATCCTTCATGGAAAGCACGCCTGATGGAATCCGTCCCGACCTCGCTCACGACCGCACAGTACCGCCCTTTAAACGTTACTTTATAAATAGGAGCATGCCACGTCTCTGTTACTTCTTTAATGGGACTCAGTGACAATAATTAAGACAGATCGAGTTTGTCGTTTAAGCAATTTTCCGTTTTTTTATATGTAATTAATACATTTTAATACTCTTATTATGTTGATTCTCTTAACACAAAGTATTTATGAAATATAAATAAAAAAGACTTTCTCCAGGAAGTAACAAGAAAACATTATACATATAAGGTCGTATATTAGAAGTGTTACGAGCATTGATCCGCGGTGAAAATCTATAAAAAGCTCAAAGCAGGAGCATTATAAGTTCTAAAGATCATATATCTCTGAATAAATTGAAGACCTCACGCGTTGCACACTGGTCACTTCACTCTTTATAAAGGATTTAAAGCTAAACACTAGCTTAGGAGAATAATTCATTCGTAAATTCTACGATTTCACTTCTTTTGTATTTAAAAGAATTAAATTTATGTATTTTATTTTAAGGAGATATACATGCACGAGATAAAAAGTCAAAAATTTAAATAAGAAAACTATTAAACCCGAAGTATAATCATAAAAGTAAAAGGAACAAATGTTATTTGCTATAAAAGCTGCTATGTAGTATTAAAATTAATCGATTTCGCCATATTTGTGAACCGGTGGAAATCGGAGCGCAGAATAGCTGCCTTGTGCTCGTTCGTTGGCAGAGTAGCGTGTCACCGCGGCGCGCGCGGTCACGAACGCTCGGCTGTTCTCACGTGACCCTCTTAATTATAATCTCGGCGCACCCGCAACGGGGTCAAACGGGCCCATCAATAGATAAAATACACTGACTCGGACAATAGGTCGAATGTTACGGTGATTCATTTGATTAATGTACAAAATTTACTATCGCGTGTAAACAACTAAATGAAAGCCAATTGAAAACTCGACGCTAACAGCGATGAAAGCGTAGACTTTAAATGGCTATTTAATCGCTGGGAAAGGGACGCCTTAATGATTAGTTCGCGTCTCCTTGTTTTATATTAACGTCAGGGGAATTTGTAAGTGTATGTAATATGCGTGTAAACGCTTACATTTTTATTTATATTATTTCAACAGTAGCGCTGCAGCAGATTAAAAAAAGTAATTATGTGAAATTATTTTCTTCTGCTATATATATGTCCTAGTGGGCTCTGACATAAAACACTGCAATTGGGGATGTCCGAAGCATATTATTTAATTTTTCGACAAAAGACGTTTTAACAACATTCTATGTGACAGTTTTAAAAGCTACGTGTTCTGGTTTGAAACTTTTGGTACGTAAAATACACATAGCTTACCGATACATTTATAACAGGCTTCTCTTACGTTTTCAATCATATCTGGGGTTGACAATAGATGTCCATGGGTAGCAGTAACCACGTTGCATCAGGTTGCGTCTTTATTTACCTACAACCGTTGATTAGATGTCGTCTTCAAGAGTTACAGAGCCTTTTCCGATTATGGAACTCTGCCACATTCGTTTTCGGAAATTCGATTCCATCCCTACGCCCTGCCGTACTTGAGGACTTACCGTACCGTCGCTAATTCACGCCCCAGTCGTGCATTCGTACCGTTTACCGCCTACCAATTGTTGCGTGTAAATTATAGGCTAAAATATCTTAACTTCAATAAATAGATAAGCACGTATCAACGCAGATTTCATATTAATCAAAATTATTTACAATCATTGATTTTAATTGAATTCAAGATTCACGGGACCCTTCCTCCAATTACGGAAGTCTTCCTACGCGTTTGTTCCCGGAACCTCAATTGGCCCCGATCGAGGCGTCGCTGCGCCCTGCCCTATCTGGGGACTCGTTGTACCGCCGCTGACCCTCGCCCCGGTCGTGCGCTCGTATCGTTTACCGCTACCAATTGTTGCGTGTAATGCATCTAACTACCTATTTGGTAAAAGACCTCAAGTTCAGTAAGTAGATTAGTACGGACCGGAGACTTAAAGGCAGGATTTCTATGAATCAAACTTTACTATGTAAGGAGAAAATCTCTTTTATTTTATGCCTACGACATATTCTTATTATCAACCAGAGTTGATTGGTAGAATTTTGAAATATTTCTTACAATAGCAAGTAAATAAATAAAGCGTCTAGAATCATATTAATAGAACAAATCATTAATAGTGCATTTTTTTATTTTTTTTTTTATTGCGAAAGAGTAAGAATCGGGCATGTAGGCCACCTGGAGTTAAGTGATCACTGCAGCCCATGGACAACCATGTCCAATCTCAAATAGAACAGAAGTTCTATTTAAGGATGGACGCAGATGCGTTCCTACTCATGAGGACTAAGATGGTCGCCTCCAATAATGTGTATCCGACAACCATTCCTCCCCAACCGAAACACAATACATGAAAAACATGTTGCTTTTTTGGCGGGTTATGAGAGTGGTGGTAGTGCCGCCCCGGGTGAGCTCTAACGGCTCTACCACCTTTTAAGACATATATATGATATGATATGAACCAGCCGCCTTGTTGCTTCGAATAGAGTTTGTATTTTTGTCATTTGTCAATCAAACTTCACGTAGTTAGTTCCAGTGGTTACATTTATACCACTGAAAAAGCGTAATATTGCACAACATATTTAACAAAATAGCGTGTTGGTTAGGAGAGCCATAAGATTTTTCTTTACAAAACATAATTAAGCCAAAAAATCAGAGCTATATTTCAACTGGGGTGGACCACCGCCGCCCTCATAATCCATAGAAAAGCAACTCTGATGGTTGTGTGTCTGCACTCTGACGACTGAAAGTTTCGGTTGGAGAGTGAGGCATCTTAGTCCTTAGGAGTAGCAACGCATCTACGGATGAGCTCAGATAGATCTTCACTACTGTATGAGGTTGTATGTGGATGTCCATTAACTGCAGCGACTACTTAACAGGTGGCGTACATGCTCGTTTGCTACTCTCCTTTCGTAAAAAATAGGACTCAATATGTTTCAAGTCGCATTCACTTTTAACTTCAAAAAAGTTTCCCCTTCTAACATACACATCTTTTCACTTCTAACATAACATACAATCTACATATTAGACAGAAGAATTGAAAATGGAATCTACTTAAAAGTTTTGGATCCTATTCGAAAACTTTGAGAACCGCCCAATGTAAGGTATTTCCTTTATTACAAACTTAAGGAACGCTGGGATCGTCACTCGAAATGCCTTCGATTCGTGAAGGTAAGTTCTGAAGTCGGAGAAAGTGAAATTACCTACTTTGGTATTAGGTTGACAAGTTTGGACTTGTTTGATGTGATAATAGTTGTTTGAAACTTGATCTTCTTATGTGGCGTTCCGTTACTTGATACAGTAGAATCTCGATAAGTTAATGTCCACGGGAAACACAAAATATTTTAAGTTGTAGAGGTTTTAAGTTATCAAGGGTCTAGGGAGTTGGGATTCGATGGGAAGAGAACATATTATTTTTTTAACTTATAGAGGTGTTTAAGTTATCGAGGTTTGAGTTATCGAAGTTCTACTGTAATAGGTAAATAGATGGCGCTGTGAGTATCCTAAATCACACTATCAAAGTTTTTTAATACCTCGCTAACAAATTTCGTATACCAAATTTCCAACTAACACTAGGGGAGTTCTGTTAAAGAAAAGCGACTCGATTAGTGAAAAATTATCTTTTGTCAAGTAATTGTTTATAACTTTGTAAATCAGCAGACACTTTACACATTAATTTCCACATTATTTATTACATTATGGGTGTCATGACACGTAAAGGCGAGTGGTCAGACCCATTGCAAAAATTAAAAATGCCTTGTCACGCAGGTCCAGTTATTGAGCGAATTAAAGCACACAATTTGTTACCGTATCGCCAATCACTCAAGCAATATTTAGTTGACCTTAACATAATGTTATATCGTAACGACGCTAAATGGAGTTAATCAACTGATGTTATTTTAACTATTGCTGTGAGAATGATTTTTGAAATAGCCTATTATATTTCTACCATGTACCTACAAATTAAGTAAAATAAATCATTATCAAAATACAAAATTCCATTCAGATCGGTCAATGTATTTCTTAGAAACCAATTTCAAAGGTATATGCGGATATAGGTAAATAAGTGCATACGCTTGTTTAAAGTTTGTAGATTTTTCGCAACTTAAGTTATTTATAGGTTCAACATCAAGCCAGCGAAATCCTTATCAATCATCACAAATTTACTAACGAAATCCTCTAATCCAGTTTAGTTCAGCAGTAATTAAATTCTTTATAAGTAAAATATTGGATGACCAATGAACCAAACTTTTCCAGTAGAAATCATTTAT
>DWON01000066.1:0-50601 GCA_018251015.1 Phocides pigmalion okeechobee
ATATTACTTTATGTAGAGTATAGCTAAAGAATGAGATTGATTTATTTTTGTTGTCTATAAGCACATAAATTATATATTATCTACATTAAAATAAATCATATTTATTTTTTTCTGCTTATTAAAAAGCTAATATGTGTTTAGTTAACTACTTAAGTATGTTATGTAGTAAGACACGTATGTTTATAATTTTTAAAAATATTATTGCCCTTTTTATATCGTGTATCGTTGATGACACGATTGTGAATATTATTACTACGAAAAATCAAACAATAATATGACCATAATCAACATTACTTGTAGTGCCATCTAGCGTTGAGTAATATATATATATATATATATAGCGCCATCTAGTGTCGAATAGTTGAAACAATTACGTGTAGCGCCATCTACCGTTAAGTAGTGAAAGTTACATAGCATAGTGCCATCTATTGTCAAGAACTTAAATTATTTATTCATGCCATCTGTCACCGAATAATATAAATTTATGGAGACGAATCAAATGTATTTACCAATGAAATAACCAACGAAATGTGAGGGCTACCGCATGTTAATAATAAATACTTTTAATATTTTCAGGAACTTACAAAATTAGGTACGCTAATATCAATTTGCTTAACTTTCCAATGAGTCAATTTTAATTCAGTTTAGTTCGAAGAGGTCCTGTAAAGCATCTCACCTTGGCAGGATAGACGAAGGTGGTAGCGTGGGTGGTACCGAAGCTGTTGGTGGCGCGGCAGCTGAACTCGCCCATGTCGCTCCAGCGGAGAGACGATATCACCAGCTCGCCGGAGCGAAGCACCTGCATCCAAATAATTTATATTACAACTGATGAAACGAAACCTATTGTAAAGAAAGATAATGCCAAATGCAGTCTACGAAATAACAAAACACTTGCAAGATAGTAAAATCTATACATAATTAAGTAAGCAAGTATATATAATTGTACGGGGCAGACACTATCACCATTCTAGCAATATACTTACTTGTGTTTTGACTGAAAAGTGTGGTTGCTGTCCCACTTACAAACCAGGAATCAATTTTAGTCCTCAGGAGTAGCAACGCATCTGTCTTCGACTTCAAGCGAGACTTATTCATAATAGAGTTGGTAATGGATGTCCATGAGCGGTTTTGACCACTTACCGTCAGGTGAGCTGCATGCTCGTTCGTCGTTGCTACTTCCATTTGATAGAAAACGACAAAAACAAAATTACATTATGTTTAAGACAACATGTTCTTACTTTCATCCTTGGGTCCTTTTTAATAATGGTGCTGTTGTTGTCCTTCCACACGAGGCGAGGCCGCGGGTGGCCGCGCACCCTGCAGGGCAGCACCACGCTGCTGCCGATCACGTCCACGAACACCTTGTAGGCGACCAAGACGCGAGGCGCGAGAGGCACCAGCTTTGAACGTTCTGTTAGGTCCGTAGTGCCATCTGTTGAGTAGATACCTATATTGTTAATTTAAATTGCGTACACTCTTACAAATTGGTAATGTCATTTATTGGCGATTACATATTTATTTCATTATCATTACTTAGGCTTTCAAACGAACTGTGAAGATAGTAGTGCCATCTGTTGGTGAATAGTTACATTTTTGAGTATGTGTTGAAAATGTAAAATATTGTAATTGATTTATTTTAACGGAACTACTTATAAAAATAAGGGTTATTCATCATTACCCATTTGAAATTAACTGCAAAAGTATCTCTTGAAATTCATTACTCGTAGTGTAAGTATATTGACTATTAGTCCTTCTTTCAAACCTACTCCATTTTTTTACGGTAATAATACCACAAACCATTCAATTCTTATCGTCTTGCAAAAATAAATAATTTAAAGGAAAATCGTAAATTCACAAATAACAGTAAAATAAAACTATGACAAACTTGAACCGCGTCGCCATCGAAATGCATAACCAACAAAAGTAGTTACAGCCAACTATTGTTTATTTCCGAGTGTATTAAACAAAGAACCCTTCCGGATACATAACAAACATAAAACACTCATAAAAACTGGAGTAACGATCCGCTTGCTCTATTTATTTCTGTGTTCCGTTTTATGAAACAATCGCTGAAGATTTGTTTCACAGATAAAATTTTACTTCACTGGTAAAGTTGCTGAGTAGTAAATGCTAAAATATAATCGAAAAACAAATATAATGACCATAAATATAGAGTAACTTGTCTATGATCGACTTTAGGTGGAGTTCATCAAAATTCGTATTTTACGAATATTGTAGTGACTACTTATCGTCAGGTGGAAAAAGATGATTATTTTATGAGGTCGATTTTATTTTAAGAGAAAAGTCACACGGAGGAAATTCTCAATTCGGTTATACTCTTTATGATTGGTCTAGTATAACTTCATCATGTATTAACAAATTTGGATAAAATATATGTATATTTGGAAGGGTTTGATCATATATCAATTTGAAAAAAAAACATGGCTTTTTGTGAAGATGAAAAATTAGATGAAACTTTGTATAAGCCTTAAGCTTGAATTATTATTTAGTAATGCATAACATAATGCATAAAGAATTAAATGAATACAAATAAAAATACATTTCAAATTAATTCGTAAGTACGATAAATCGGAAATGCTTTTTTATGGTACGAATATGTTCGAATAGTTAAATTTATTAGAGACGTTTTTTTGTTATTAGTATGCTATTTGTTTGTTTACCTACAAAACGACTATGTGATGATGATAAATGATCATCCTCATTTATCAATAAATTTTAATAACACTTATAACAAATCAAATAAACACATATCAAAAGAAAAAACAGATCTATGATAAAATTTTAAATAAATATCTTCTAAAAATACTATTTGTGTAACATCAATATTACTGTCCCATATGCAGTTATATATTATATAATGTACTGACCAGAGCTAACAACGACAGTGGATGTCCTGCTGGTCAAGGAACCAGCGACGACGAGGCAGGAATACCGGGAAGTACCCTCTGACCGCGGGACCAACAGGGTTGACGTGATTCGTGCGAGCGACGTGGGGTTCGTCCCTATGATCTCGTTGGATTCTAGGTCGTACTGGAAAAGAAATTTTTCATTAAGATCCTGGGATAACACATATTAGTCCTAATAACATATTAGTATACTTCGATGAAGGAAGTACAATTCTATCTTATTTATTTATTTTTTATGTGAGAAGAGTAGCAAACGAGCATGCAAACCACCAGATGATACGCCTTACACCTTATAACTACAAACACGAAAGAAATCCTATGACTAAGACGTTCGCCTCGCTTTATAGTGTAGCCGGCAACCGCACCTCTCCAACCGAAACACTAATAATACTTTACGGCGGATTATGAGAGCGGCGGGGGGACCCCCCCGGTCGAACTATAGTCATCCCACCTTCAAAATAAATATACCATGATATAGTCTTTTGTTTTGAGTAAAGAGATGTATTTGACGTCACTTAACGAGCCGACCGTCTTTGTCCTTAGGAGTTATAACGCGTTATACAAGTCCAGGTAGGACTTAAATCCTGTTAGAGATGGTATGTGGATGGTATGTGTATGCTACAGTGATCATTTAAAATCAGATGGCTGTACACTCGTTAGTTACAATTCAATAAACAATATAGAGACATGTCAAATTTCCAATTCAAAGTGTAGCCTTCAAAACGGAAATAAACATGGCGCCATTTGGCGCGTGCAGTTACGCAACAACTGCGCAAAAAGAAAAAAAGTGGCATTGAAATAAAATTCAAATTGTATTCAAGGATTTTTGCTTTGTTGTGAACTCTAGTAGACACGTGTTCTTTATAAATTCTGAAGTAACTTGTATAGGTACTTCTGTTTTAAAATATGATTAATCTGAAATTCCGTGAGATTAAGTTTTGCATACGAAATTAGATTATTTATTGAATAATGCCGGGAAGTTGAAAATTCGGGAATATATGTTTTTTTTTTAATGGAGGAGAGTCGTAAATGAGCGTGCAGGCTACCTAATCTTAAGTAGTCGCTGCAACAAATGAACAAACACTCAGCCTAAAAAAGGCCTGAAGTCTTACCTGAGATGGAACTTAGATGGGTTCTACTTCTGAGGAGTAAGATGGTCGCGTTGCTTTTATATGTAGCCACCAACAGCACCTCTCTAACCGAAACACGTGAGCTGATTCGCAGCGGATTATTAGCACGTTATGGTACCTCCCCGGTCGAAATTTAGTTCTATCATCTTTTAAATTATGTAAGTAATCCTAAGAAATATAAAAAATGATTTATTATCGTGGCTGTAGGCTGTGATAGTTTCAATAGATAGGTAGAACCACGGTTTCACAAGTAGGTACCACAGTGACCCAATCATCCTAAAGCTCTTGTGTTCGGTTGGAAAGGTGTGGTTGCCGTAAATTTACAAGCTCGGTGATCTTAGTCCTCAGAAATAGCAACGCCTCTACGTACGACCTTAGGGAGAATTTTTTTCTTTTTAACGTATATGGAAGTCTGTTGTTTTGACTTAACATCAGATGGTCTACATGCTTCATTGCTACTCTTCTTAACAAAAAACTAGTACTTACACCGTAAACGGGTGCATCGTTCCTGAACCAGTGTACGGAGGGCGCTGGGGCAGCCAAGGCTTCGCAGGTCAGCTCAAGCGTGGTGCCAGGCTCGTGTATGGCCACAGCAGGTGGTTTCTTCGTCAGCGTTATGAACTTCTTTGATGACGAGTTCCTCGGTACAGCTGTAAAAAGATTTTGTAAAAATAACTTCCAAACTTTATAATTTTAAAAGAGTAAAAAATATTATAAAACTATCTAAAAATGTGAAAAGATTGCCTTTCAGATAAATTTTGTAACAGACCTGCACTTTAAGAACATTTGTATTATTTAAATGGTATATACGATACAAAATATATTTGAAGTCCTGTAAATTACACAAACATATATAATTGCAAAATAAAAGGAAAAATCTGTATCTGTATTTTGTAGCACGCGTAACGAAGTTCTCGATATTTTGATATTGACAGTATTACGTGAAGGAAACGGATTAACAATTTTAGATATTTAGAGAAAATATTATGTTTCTAATTATATAGCACACATAACGAAATTATTTCTTGTATTTTAATATGTCTCTGTTACGGTATGATGGGGCGTAACGTGACTCTTTGCTACGACCCTGTACTCTTTACTAACTTGTCCTTTTCTTCTATATATTGCAATGCATTATAATAACAAAAACATATTTTACATAATCAATTTTAATGTTTCACGTTTATTACAATCATAAAATAAAAATGTGTAATTTCCTTATGATTGTTAAATTGCATAGTGGCGCAATCTAGGGGGATAACAACGTAATAAAATATCCTATTGAGATATTCTTCTTTGAAATAGGTTGAAATTCCCAACTTACCATTAGTTTCTATGTGATTGTCCATTTCAGCTAATAATTTCATATGTCTATTGACGCTGGCGCTTCGGCCGCCGCTCAGTAGCGCCACTGCGGTGAATAGCAGAACTAAGTAATACATTGTGTTTGTACTAGAAGAGATTCAAAGTTTCGAGGGATACCTGTAACAAAGAAATGCTCAAATTAGATATTTGACATTTAAATAATATTTATCGAATACATATTTATTAAATTACGAATTAAACTTTATATATGGAAACAACAAAATGTCCGAGGTTCAAATCTCTGGCACTCACTTCTGAATTTTCGAAGTTATGTTCATATTACTGTATCATAGTGATTTATTATCACTTGCTTTAATGGTGAAAGATAGCGTCGTGAAGAAGCCTGTGTGTCTGAGTTCTCTGTAAAGTCATGTCGTCTCTCAAACGTGTGAAACTTTTCAATTCGAAGGTAGAGTAAAGAACCGTGTGGCAATCATGTGCTGACGTTAAAAGTGTAATTACGGGGATTTTCTGAACAAATAGGGACTCTATTTATGTTCCTTTCACTTCAACACGGTCGCATTAGGGCGCTTTCTTCAGCAACAGTTCTCAGTCCTTTAGGCGAAGAACCTCGATTTTTCTAAAGTGAAACAAAGTAAAGTGTTTATTTGTAAACTCAAACTATTATTTAATACAAGCTTCTGCTAATGATTCTGTCTTCTTATGCAACATTTTTTTTTCAAGATTTCATTTTAGGTAAAAGTTGCAGTGGAGGGTTCTAGAGCTTATGATATAACTTATATGTGAGAAGATATATCTATTGTAAGTAGTAGAAGTATAGCTGGAGTAACGTAGTAACGTAACGTAACGTAGTAACGTAAAGTAACGTTGTAGAGTAACCTAACGTAGTAAAGTATAATAACGTAACGCAGTAACGTAACGTAACGTGGTAACGTCACGTAACGTAGAACTGTAGCTAGTGAAAGAACTCTCGTGCATCAATGTTTACAAGCAAAGCTACTCTCCTAATCTTAAGTAATAGCAACGCGTCTACATAGGAATTCAGATAGAACGTAATATATTTTTTAATTTCAGAATATATACAATGATGAAAATCTTAAAACTAATTAAAATAAAAACCCAACCTAAACTATCTAAAGGGAGTCCGTGCCCATGCGGCATGGTTCCAAGAACAATAGCTGCATTCCCGCGCTGGATAGCAATCGCAATTCTCTGCGCGAGATATGAGCCAGCCCTCTTGTCACCAGCAGCATCGTTCAAACGTGGTACTATTTGTTTGAAAATTTTTTTGGCACGCGGACCCCACAGGCCAAAGGTTTCAAAGCCAAGCGGAACAAATACGTAATCACTGCTTAGTGAGACATACTTACGCCGCTTGGCCTCTTCGGCAGCCTCCGCCCCGAAACCTCCGCTTTCAAACTATTTTGAGTTTCGTCTCCATTTATCGTTCGTTATTTCGTTTATTATCGTCCTACAGTTAGAGCTCTCGACCCCTAAAGATTTGGTGTCAGAAATTGCATGTCCTATTTCTATCACACGAAAAAGGTTTCCTTACTGTGATGTCATAAAAACGGTATGCATTTAAAAAAGCAATTACCTGATGAGCGTTAGCAGCAGAAATGCTTAAAAGATAGTCATTCCTAGCGCCAGTAGACTTCTCCTCCAGTTGGTCTCGGCGAGAGGAGACTTTCGCGCTATTTTTTTGCAGCGAAGTTATCGATTGGAAGAATGATCCTTTTTTCTTTTTCAACCTAAAGAGAAATATGTACAATGAATTTATCGTTACGAATTAAAATTGGGTTGCCTTTGCCCTGCGATCAACTATGGCCCTGGAAATCCTTTGAACTCCTACCATATGTATTACTTTGATGTTTTAGAATCAAGATTCATTTGTATTTAGGCAGAAAATGCTTTCAAGTAAGTCTTTTCAAAAAAAGATTCATATCCGAATTCTATAAACGTCTTACAACACCATAGCCCCAAAGAGGTCTAAGTTATGTGGATGACAATTTAAGTGAAGTTAATTTAGATACAAATACAAAATAATTAATCAAAACCCCCAGTTCTAAATAGACGTTACAACAATTATTTAACATTTAGGTACTTTACCGAACCTAAAACCCTTCCAACTTCGTGTCTTGGTTTCTTCTTAAGCATGACAGACCGCTATGGAACACACGAGACGAACCCTCAAAAGTACAAATAATTAAATGCTATACATCGAACATAAAATAATCTGCTAATACATTAGAACAAGTATTCATACCGTGTGTATTCAATTCTCCGAAGGAATCATTTCTATCCAAAGTTTCTGTACAAATGATATTTTCAATTCTGAGTTAGAAAACTAGGTACGTAATTATCAGTAACTTGTTGCGACATTCATGTCCAACTTTACTAGGTATTTTATAACGGATGACTGTAATTTGTCTTGAACTTATCATGGATGTGTGGACAAAACAAGTTACATAAGATTAACAAAGTATCTAATTCAATTTGTTTCAATACGAATACAAGTAAGTCTTCGTGAAACATCCTATTCCTACTCTTGACTATGAAATCGAATAAACGTAAATGGCATTACATTCTTAATAGAAGAATTTCGGAGTACGTTTTAGGCTAAGTGTATTGTGTAGTCAAACTATTTGACCCATGGGAGTTGTTATCAAAAATAACATTAAATATTCTGACTTCAATGTCACAGGATAAAATATAATTAAAATTCGTTACATAAATTGTTATGAAATCGACGCTTTAGAACTCCCTCCTCATAAGTACTCAGAACATTGTCAGGCTCAGTTGGATTACGTGATAACTGTGTCCAATACAGATACGAACGACGATTTCAAAACTGTTTGTTTGCCAATATTCCATTTAAACTATTACGAGTATTTTTATTAAAAAAAATATAATATTGAAGTAACTTATGTTAAAATGATAGTTTCATTAAAACGCTTGTTAGGAATTTAAAATCGTTGTGATTTTTAAGGTTGTACATATACATTTTTTTAATTACTTTCATTGACTACATATTACTGATATACGTTACGTTATATTAAAGTTATATCGTGTATTACCTGTTATTAAAATAATAAACATTTGTAATAAAAAAATAACACTTCAGGTGGACTCCTGTTTGAGCTGGAAATATTTGTCCACAGAAGTTCGAACGCGTAATTTAAAAAGTAAATATTCTTTAATTGCTCTCATAGAATAAAAAAGAACAAAGATTCACAGTTTAACACTTCGGCTGCAGTTATCATATATACATAAGATCGGGAGGGGGTGATGCGGGAGGGGGCACTAAACTGGAGCTTATCTGTATAGACTGAAGTTACGCCGGTAATTTACTGAAATTTTTATTTTTTAGTATCTGTGATAGTCTATGAATACACAGTACTGTCACACGTAATGCCCGCCCTCAGTCTTGTAGCGCTGATGTCAACACAGCACTTTTGTTCGCCCGTAATCCATACAGATTTGTCCGTACAACACAGGTGTGAACGAACTGCAAGCGTGTTGCGCCACGCATTACACAGCAGTGTTGTGAGTCGCAGGGAAAATGTTAAAAGACAGTACCTTTGTACCGCATTATTAGAGCTGGAAAAACAGTTTTTATACCCGGAAAATTTATTTCCGGACATTCACAACTTTCAAATTTTACAAAATAGTGGAGTCATTGGAATTCGAAAGGCAACCTAAATTTATACAATATATTCCTTTTAAATTATTTCAATCGATTAAGTCACCGCAGCGTAATTGGTGAGCATACATGAAAATTGGAATTTCAAAACCTTCTTTGGGTAAGTTCAGAAAAAAGTCGACTGCAATTTAGGAGTAATAAAAATATGGCCTCAAACAGAGCTCCAAAGATCGAAACGCTGGCAATATCCATGTAATAAACTTAATTATAAGTTGCATTAACAGTAATGGAAAACATCGTAAGGATACATAGAAACCTAAGAGTTTTTCAAAAAATTCTCAAAGGTCCACCACTATCTAAGGTCTGGTGATCCGTGCTCAGCAGTGGGAGAGTAATGAGTTGTTGATTGATATTTTGATATGAACCATGTCTTACATCTTCTCTCTGGGGTATGCGTCTCGCCTTAAAATGTGACTACATACCCTACAACATATAAAAAATAGCGAAAGAATGGTACACAGTCTTTTCAATCAAATGAAACTAATTTTGGGAATCGAACCTGAAATTCTTCGTGTATTTGTTCGATATGATTACCACAGTGTAATGTGGATAAGTCGCCAATAATTAGTTTAAGCATTTATCTTTTGCGAGAATCTATTACGGAAGTGACTATAGACAGCAATACACGCTTGTTCGCTTCTGGAGTATTAGTTACTAATTAGACATTAACTGCTCGGGAGTAATAGACTACATAGTTAGCAATTTAGTTAAATAATATTTTGTACTTTGTGTAAAACTGGTCTAATGAGAATGTTAATGGTTATAACGTGCCTATCTTCCTTGTTAGTCAGAAAATATCGTTATTATATTATGATTAAAATCACACTCGATTATTTCTCTGTTCACACGATATTTCTCATATTATTAATCACTTAGGCAAATTTACTGGTCTGAAACAGATATTTTCGAATTCGAATCCCAACTAGGGTATATTTCAATAACATATTGTGCTCGATACGCCGATACCGCAAAACCATAAGTGCTCCAAGAGTTAACAAGCATAATCATGGTTTTACCAAACAGAGGTAAAATCAGTTTAAGTGAACGCTTCCCAAACGCATTTAACGTACTAACGAGTCACTGCTAATTGCCTTTATAACTGGCCACATGTTATGCTTTTTACGTGTTGTAGCTGACACGAAATATTTAATTTAAAATTAAATTGTATCGGATAAATCTCGGATCATTTAACAATTTTAAAGCGTTAAATTTGTCGTGATGTAAATAAACGATATTAACTCTGATGTGTAAAAATAAAATTATGGTTGAAGCAACTGGATTTCGCGGTTTAATTGAGTTTATCATTTCGATATTCACATTTTGCAGCCTTACTACCATGTCTTAAATTTAAGATTATTTAGAAATTTGTTGTCATAGGAAATCAAAACACAATTATACATGTATGATATTACATGAATTTTATAGAGTTCTCCAACGTATTCAAGCGTAATATTATATTTCACAGCAGCGGTCACCTGTTCAATTCTCGACCGTGGTTCACATTACTTAGTTATGATGTTCCTTTAAGATCTATGCAATCCGGGAGCATGTATATCATGGTATTTTTTGGTACGGTATTCGAATCTAGAAGCATTTTATTAATGAAGTATACAGTGATAGTAACTTTTGGTATGCAGTTTGTTTGTGAACGTCTGTATGTGTATGTAATAAAACAGAACAGAGCTAATCACTTACTTTTCCTCGATGTCCTTGGCCTTGTCACGGACATCATGAGCCGTATGCTCTTCATCGAAGTAAAGCTTCTTGGTCTTGTCCACGTCCAGCACTGTCAGCTGTAACTCCTTGTGAGCTTGAGCCAGGGAATCAGTGCACTGTCATCAAAATACATTCAAAGTTAGAAACCAGAATAATACTTAAGGCTCATTTAGATTAAGACCATTACAATTGTAACCTATTTCGGGTTTATGGCAGCACACGCTTGTGTAAACTAATAATGGGTGTATACTCATACACAGGTACGTAGGCAGCTGCGATTCACGTGCTGATATAATCTTGTTTAATTTACGAAATAATCTATTTTAAATTTACGATCCTTTATGTATTAGTGCGATAAAAGTCTTTAAATCTATACATTAATGTGGCGTTGCCATTTTCTAGTGTTAAAGGTGTAATAAGGTAACATATTTACGATCTAACTTAGGTCTCAGGGATATTTTGATAGCGCCATTTTAAAGTTAGTCACCTGCTCGATCTATAGGATTGTTGAGAAAGACGTAAGAGTATGGACGTTACGAAACAACTAGCAGCTTATAATAGATGGACGCCGAAGAATAGAGTAAATCACTTAATACTTTAATATAGTGAAATGGAACGGTGTCGAGGGCTGAAGCTGGGGCGGAGGCTGCCGAAGAGGCCAAGCGACGTTAATATGTCTCACTAAGAGTTGATTTCGTATTTGTTTCGCTTGGCTTTCAAACCTTTGGCCTGTGGGGTCCGCGTGCCAAAAATGTTTTCAAACAAATAGTACCACGTTCGATTGCTGCCGGTGGCAAGAGAGCTGGTTCATATCTCGCGCAGAGAATTGCGATTGCTATCCAGCGCGGGAATGCAGCTAGTGTGCTTGGAACCATGCCGCATGGGCACGGACTCCCTTTACATTGTTTACGTTAGGTTTTTATTGTAATTAGTTTTAAGATTTTCATTACTGGTAATTGAATATTGTAATTAGGTTCTACAATTATGCATAGATAAACATATAGTGAAAAAAATAAAGAATTACGTCGTTACAAGTTGATCTTACACCTATGACACGACAATAGATGTCAACTCATATTAAAAATCAATAAGCTATTTATTTTTGAGGAAAATTGTTATAAGAAAATGAGTGTGTATTCACGTGCATCACCGGCAAACATGCGCAAATTCTGACTCGCTAGTTTGGCGCTGAAGAATAATTCGTCTATCGATTCGTGTGACTTCAATGTAGTAACTTCCACTAGTTCCGCTCTTAAGTGTATTTATACAATGTCGTTGAATTGATAGGTAGAAATTTCCACTAGTTCAATGATTAAATTCAGTGGAGGCAAGAAGCTTTTATTGCATCTATAGTAGAGTATAAAGTCAGTGCGAAGTTTATAGGTACCATCTGTAGAGGTGATAATCGTATATTTTGTCACTAAACGTCAACTTAATTTACTTGTATTTTTTCGGAAAATTCTGGTATTTTTTTAGCATAACTACCATTTTAGTCAACGGTGATGGAAACTACGTCCTGGATGGAATCTTCAAACATACGCATGTTTTAAGTCTTTAGTAACGACAACACGTTTTTGTGACGGATTAATTCGGATCTTTTTTTTAATTTCTTGAAAGACTTCGATATATTAAATAAAGACCATATTTAAAACAAATGCATATTTCTTATTAGGGGTTTTTACCACGTCTATAGAATCGTAATGAAATTCCTATTGTGTGATGTTGAACTACGTTATGCTTCATAATGAAGACCTCAGACCAACAGTAAACTATTAAGAGTACAGGTTACTGAAAAGTCGGTCAAAAGCAACAATAATATTTTTATAAAATGCAATAAACTGAAACTGTACCATGTACCTACTCTACTTACAAACAATTTTATTATTCATAATTCAACGGCTCAATGCTAATGAATGGAATACGAAACCTTAATACGAAACAAGATTTCAACGGTACAGATGAATACACCCTTTGAATAAAATTAATGAATGACGGTATTTTTACTTGCTCATTCAATTTATTTAGAATATTCAGAGAAAATCATAGTCTTTTATATCATATAAAATTATAATACTGCAGTTTAACATTTAGTTTGTTTCCCTATTTGATCTATTTCTAATTGAGTCTAATTGGGAAAGTTGCATGTACTATATTAGCTTACGTTTTGCACCAGAACAAAGTAATATGTGTATATTTTGAACAAAACGTATATTTTGTACTAGATGATGCCCGCGATTTTCATATTTACATTGTCATACATTTAAAAGAAAAAAGAAAGTGAAATAAGTAAATCATCGTCATAAAAGTGTAGCCGTCGGGATATATCGATTGAGAGGGATCGAAACAAAGTCATGAAAGTGAAAAACATGAACGAATTAGGTCCACACCGGCAACTTATAAATAAACATAACTATTTCTAATTATAAATGAAATGAAAGTACCGCACGAAATGCTGAGTTCAGCAATAATGCAATATACATTTGTAAAAACGCACGGTTTAGTCGTTCACAAACTTGCCACGCACAAACGCATAGTCAATAATTCTATCATCGATTGTTTTGGTTTTTATTGCGTTAATAAAAGCTCTTAATAATAATTTTTGCCATATATCTTTTATGTACAGACAGCAGTCAGTATTATTTTTAATATTTGCATAGATGTAACGACCTACAGTGTATTTTATATTTATTACTTAAAGTTGTTATTGCTGCCCATATATATCTCTTATTAACCTAGCTAAAGATACATTATACTCCAGATACAATATATTAGTTTATCCAGAAAGTTCGTGCCGATTTTGGTAGGTAGCGTGAGAGACCTGGCTGAATATATTATAATTACTGAAAACAATCTACACATATTGTAATCAAAATAACCTTAGCGATATTTGGAAGGAAGTTTGGATACGATTCGTTAACTTTTATCAGTTTTTTTGCGATATAGAATATACCAAATAAAGTGCATTAAAGGCATTGAAGAAAGCATAAAGGCAAAACGCCACACAAGCGGCAAATAAGATAATCTCCGGTTATGGCGCAGATGCTGCAACCGAATGAATTGTGCGGAAGTGGTTTGCTTGATTTAAACCTGGAAATGGCGATCTTGAATATTAAGAACGCCCAGGTTGGCTGTCCACTACAAAATTTGATGGTATTTGACAATTTCGCAACAAAAAATGGAATTTTGGTTGTGATGTTTTACTCGAATCACTGTATTTGCCAGACCTTGCGCCTTTGGATTTTCATCTTTTTCGATAATTACAAAATTCCCTTAATGAAAAAAAAACAACTGCTGGTCATTGAGCCTCATATAAATATTTTTTGCCGAGAAACCTAAGAGGATCTGGAAGGACGGAATTCTCAAGTTGCATAAAAGATCGAGAAAGGTTGTAAAACAGAATGGTACCTATAGAATTTAATAAATATGTAACAATATTTAAATGAATTGCGTCTTAATATTCTCAATAAATTGGCACGAAGTTTCCGAAAAACCTAATACATAATAGATAGGTGGTTCAGCTATAAACATAAATAGTTCGATCGACCAAAGCTATTCTCGTGTTTCGGCTGGAGAGGTGTGATTGCCGGACTATATTTATAAACGAGCCGATCATTCTATTCCTATTTCCATACTATCGACCACTTACAACTTCGATCCTATTTGAGATTGAACATAAACATTAAGTGGTCTGCACGCTCGATTGCTACTCTATAAACATAACTGTCCTTTATCACATGTCAACCCTTCAATACAGGTACATTTAGAGTGCCACTAATACTTTTTTACCTTCACTAAATTATGCTATAAAGGCTGAGACATACAAAAAGACAAACAGATTACAGATCACCCTAACGAACTCATATATATTTTAATCATTTTGTTTTAGGATCCTAAAATGATAAAGTCAAGATAAGTTTACCTCTTTGACAGCTAAACTACTTATAGCACCTTTAGAAAGACGTGAAAATATTACTGAGACACTCGCCCACACGAGAAATGCACTCTCGGTTACTTTACCAGGAAAGTGCAGGGCGTGAATAGTCTGAAAGGGTTTCTAACAAATTGCTTTATAAAAAATTTCTTGGAAAAATGCCAATAGCATTTCGTTACCTTGGAAGGACGGCGCTGTGACACTGATAACAGGAAACTAAATAAAACGATACGGTATATAAATTTTCATATTTCGCTCCGTACGCTATGCAAAATACGTTCCTATTTTCGCATTTACGTTCTACGATAATGATGGACGGTTTTCAATAAACACTAGACAGTTTATAATTTAAACTCTAACGAGTTTGCTGTTCTATAAAATAATTATCGATGATTAATAAATAATGAAATTTATGCAAAGGGCTATTAAGCAAGTTAAATTAAAGTTTATATTCATCAAAATACTATTATTTTGATGAAATACGCTTGTACCGAAAATATACGTAAATTGAATTTCGTGGAAATAACATGGGCGTTTTAATAATTATATGAGATATTGTGTGTGCAAGCGACACTTTAAATATTCGACTCGAATGTAAATACTTTGTTAAAAATATATTTTGATTTCTGGATAAAACTTTGCATATCATTGGTAAGTAGGTGTTCTGTACAAAATAAAAGTTAAACATATTTTCTCAGTTGCCCATTTCGAAGTCTTTGGAATTGGTGAAAAGATTTAAAACTGAATTCTCAAGTGTTTTATTTAAAGAAAAAAAACATAAAGAGTTGCAAGTAATTTTAATGAGGTTGGAGAAAAGTTTAAACACACACGGATAGGCGTGGTCTCAGACGGGGAAAAAATCCTCAGAAGAAAACGAAAGTTTAAGTGAAACATATGTGTATGGTTTCTAGCTAACAAAACTTTACTGTAACGTTTAAATAATATAAAATAATTGATATATGTATGTACTTGATGATCTCTCAACTGCCGCTATACATATTACTAATTTGAAAAATCGTGAATACCGTGAGTCTTGATGACAGATTTATAGCAATTAAAATTACAGTTCGTCCGAAGATGTACCACTAACACCCATAATAATAAAGCAACTCTTTGTGACGGTTGGAAAGTTATAATTGTCGGCTACACGTGAAAGGAAGTGACCATTTTAGTCCTCAGAAGTGGCAACGCATCTTCGTGTAACTTCAAAAAGAATGTCCATACCTACTTAATTGTTTTTTTAGATTGATTAACTAATATTACGTTCTGACTGTTGTGGTAATTGTTTTCGGGTATACCTACGGTATCCACGACACAAACAATAATAATGTCCTTTTTACTCTATGACCCAGTATTAACATTATGCATATGTAAAAAAAATAGTATATATGTATGTTTATGGCGGGAAATTTGTCTCAGTACAGATTTATCAAAACGTGACTATCAGTTATTGTTACAATATAAAGACTTATTGACTGATACGAGTGACATGGAAAATAATAACTTTAGTTTACTATCAACTAGACTTTCCTTTTGTTTAGTTTTATTTGTAATACTGCTCTAGAGAGAAAATCTTAATAGACATTTTTCATTCACTGTCAGTAAGTTAAGTGCTCGATGGGCTTAAAGTGCAAAGCTTTTCTCGGTGGCTCCCGTTATTTAGTTCTGAGGATATTGCGTTAATTTTCCTTTGTCCCTTATTGAATTAATGACTATTACCTTCATTCTTAACGCTGTGTCTTAGGTTAACGTTTTATATAAACTGAGAAAATACAAATATTATAAACTTGACTATGTATATTCGGCCAAATCACTAAGGTATTTGGTAAAATTATCCTTTTTTATATGCCATTGCTGCGCATATAAAAAAGGATGAGGATAGGATGGTCTCTCACTACGATTTGAGGAGACCTGAGGAATACTTTAACATGCCTATTGTTAGGTATCGGAAAGTACACGTTAATGACAGAATCGTCTGTCGGGTGTTTGTCAAAAAAATGCTTAACTGAACTCAACTTCCATCGAATGATAAATTAAAAGTACAGAGTAATTATATTTTTGTTATACATTTAAGTACTTTGTAGTGCATGTAAAGATTTATTCAGAATGTGAAAAAGCAAAAAATTGTTGGCAAACATGCATTTTTACGTTGGTTGTACGGCAATTCAATAATAGGTTTACCGGTCCCGCTAAAAGCGCTGTTATTTTGTTTCCTAATACGAAAAGAGAAACGCACACTAGCCAACTAGATTATCCTTTGTGTAGCCTAAAGCGCAGCCGACAGCAACACTCACTAATGGACGATATTTTCACACAAAAATACTCGAAAAAAGAGGCCTGGCATACTATAAAAACTTTACCAAGAGCGCATTTGAAAAGTAATCATAAACATGCATGTCATCATAATATTTGTCCATAGTTCAATAAACGATGCACAAATATTTTGAGTATTGTTAATATAATTAAATTAATAGAAAAACTTGATTTAAATGTTCTTATAATATAATTTGCTATTAGTAAGTTAAGTGATCAAATCACTTACTTCTTACATATGATTAATTATTAGGCACACTCCATAAATCTAGGCTTACAATCAAGGGGTAGTGTAATCTTGCCTGTATTACATGAGGATTTATGTTAAATTGAAATTAAAGACATCAATAGCATATGTATCGAACATAAAAGTGTTTATTTGCAACAAACTTGTAATGCAATAAATAATGGGTACTATTGCAGAGTTTTCTATGTAGAGAAATTTCAAAACTAGACAAAAGCAATTACCAGCTAGTAATTATTTGGTGTCCAAATATGTAGAACATGAGATTCACTTCCCTGTTTTACTTCACAATTGCAGTACTGACATACGAATAAGTAAACCTCTAGCACGTGCTCTAAACGGCCCTAAACGGAAAATCTTAAGTAATAAAAAGAACAACGAAAAATACATAGCGTAAATAATGAAGAAATAAATATAACTTTGGACCTTCCACGACGATGTTACTTAAGCTTATTGCACGTCTGAAAGTTCAGTGAAGGAAAATATAGCCAGCATTTTTACGGAAATAATGTTTTATACGAAATATGAAATATACGAAAGCGATATAAGTGACATGTGGACATCCGCCCATTTCAAAATGATTCTGTTTCATTGTTTCCCAGTCGTATTGAGATTATCAGTTCTATAGAAATGAAGAACTGTTGGTTTCCTATACACTCGCTCCTGATTATTTAATTACGCGCACATTAATTAAGCTTATTATCACTTTTTTGACGGTGAAGGAAAACATCATAACGAAAGTTACACGCGTTAGATTTTTATAATAATATGAAACGTGAATGAGTTAACTAATTTACACTTGGAAAGCCTGATGGGTGGACACTGTAGTACGAATTGGAAAACTTTATACGTTACTATAACTTTAAGGAAAGAGGAGAATGGATGAATGTTCAAGTTCAAAATTATCAAAGATGTGAAGTGTGCAAATCCAGATTTCGACACCGTAGTGGAGTGGGACTTAATCTTTCTAATGATAATCGAAAATCCGTACTCCGCATAAGCACCCAATGGGTAGATAATGAATTCAATGTGTCAACAACTAGCGTAAAGTACTAACGAAGATAATGAATCCCAACTTTTAATATATATACATAGATATCGGGAACATATCTTTTCTGTAATTGTAGTGGTTTTGTGCGAAGTTTCTATATCTACATGTACACAGTAGTTATTCAGCTCTGCAATCAAAGTATACGTGTCGACGGCATCATATGTCGAGCCTTATTGTTCCTACCTTGCATAATGCACGCTAGATATCTACATAATTTAACTGAAACGTGGATACCGTGAGGGCTTATAAAATGAATAAGCTTTATAAAACCAGCTGCACCCTGTAGGTTCACCCGCGTTAAATAAGAATCGTAGCATGATGTAGCCATGGGTAAGTTGTACATATTTATTATAGGAGAATGAAATATATCTGCGCAAACTTCTACATAAAGTGAAGTAAAAAATAGGCTACATAATTTTAAAAAACTTACATTTAAGACGGCGTAAGCGTTGTAACGAGAACAATAAAGTAATATTTTCCAAAAGAAAGCCAATGTACACGTACAATTCGCTTAGAGTTTTATAACAAGTAGGTATTGAAAAATCTCGCAAGGAACGCATCAATACATCGCTATTTAACAAGGTCACATATTTCTGAAGAACGAGATAAGAAAGATTCAAGTGGAAGTACAAGTTTCTCATAGAACGAAATAGCTCTACTTATTCTCGGTACAGAGCATAACAATGCATCACAAATAAACAGGATGATGGTACTTGTCCAAGTGGAGTTCGCTTAGACTCTCTGTAATAATATTCCCACATTATTAGTTGGCTCTAGAAATGGATTATGAAAGCTTATGCTAGTTAACTAAATAAATGTAATTATAATCTTATTAGTAATCTTACAGCAAATAAGTTATAAAATTACATTTCAAAATATAAAATGAGTTAGCAAATGAATACTAGTTTCAAATATTAGTAAAATAAGAATACAATATAGCGTCACTGAATAAATATGTTGATTTGTGCAGATATCCTGAGGGACAAGTTCTGAGGGACTTAGTCAAAACTTTATTCAGTATGACTAAGAAACTGAAAATACTTTCTTAGTCAAAATATAATTCAGTTGCGTACTATAGAATTGATTGCATTGATTGAAGAGCGCATTGAACAAAATTTTATTGTTGATGAGTTGATTTTGGCATCAACTCGTGCTCGTAAACGAGTAAAGTGGTGATTATAAGATATTTACAGTTAAATTCGAAGGAAGAAAGCCAAAATAGGATTATTTTTGACGAAAAAGGTATTCCGAAAGACTTAACTCCTTTTGTATTTATCATATTTTGCGGGAGCTCACATCGTTAATGAGATGTAGGTTACATAACAAATTCAGGATTATTGTCAGAAAAATGTTATTGTGTTAATTTTCATAAAAACGTTAAGTACTACGTACACATTTACGTAATATTAAAACGTCATCTTTCTTAACAAAAACTTGACGTTTTTTCGATGTAGTTTCTACCACTTTTTTGTATTTGGAAGAATAAAGAACTACGTAAACAAATATTTGTATGTTGAAATGGAAACATAGAAATGGTGTTATAACATTAAAAAGTGGCAGTCATCTGGCTCTACTCGGACCAGGCCAACTTTCGTTCGCTTCTCTCTACGTTATTGACACATCTGCCGTTTGCAAAAAGATAGCGTTGAGCTATAGAAAGTGTATGTGTGTTATTTATACGCATTGAAAGCATTAATAACCAACAAAAACGCTGTGAGATAGCACAAAGTGCAACACCAAGGCCCATGCGACATTTCACGAGTAAAATCTGACAACGTGGAGCCTAATTTTGCGATTGCTTTATTTTGAACACAATTGAATCACGTCACGCTCAATGCATAGTTTGTTTGCACATTTTGTCGCTGCTCCACACATACGCCATCATGCAATACTTTTTTTGCATTAATGCATCGTACTTATTACACCCTGGAATATTTTGTATCACCCCCATAAGGATCTCTATCTTTGAGTAAACGTCCCATTCTAATCGTCTCGGGTCTAAAAAAGCTCGCACAGATTGACAAATATAATATGGAATGAGGTTCTATTATAACACACATTTGGTATCGCAAACAGATAGTCCAACTGCCTTTACTTTTATTGTTAAATCACATCACATATTTATCTCCATGAGAAGTCTAGGTGATGTTAATAAAATATTGGAAATTGCAGCTTCGTTTCCCTAAAGGGAGGTCCAATATCGAGACAGCGTCTACTAAGGGTTTTCACAAGAAAATCCCAGCTCCTTGATTCTATCGAATTATCCAATGTATTAAAGAATTACTGTTAGACTGTTACAAAATGTATGTATCTTTTTTATAAATTGAAAGTAGACCAACACGTAGTCCGTTTGATAGCAAAAGGACAAGCAGAAGTATTAGAACTATAAATCGACCGAGAGGGATCGTAATTTATCACACAATTAAAGTGCTTCGGTTGGTGAGGTTGCCGGATACACTTAAAAGCGAGGCGACCATCACAATCCGTAGGAGTGACAACGTATCAACGGATAAGCTCAGATAGGTATTCAGTTTTATTTGAGGTTTTATGTGGATGTATCTGGGTTGCAGTGTCAGCATCACCAAGTGGCCTGCATGTTCGTTTGCTACTCTTCTCGCATAACTCTCTACAGCCCATGAACGTCCATAACCAAATTCACATAAAACCTATAATTGTTCCCACCAGATGTTAATTACAAATTTCTTGCTAGTCCTAAAAACTGAGAAGATCGTCTTCCATGAAAGTGAACTCACACACTGGCAATCATCCTTTCTACCGAAAGGCAATAATTGCTTTTCTTTAGAACTGGGTGTGGCTGTGAACCTAATCGACCTAGTAAACTAATTAATAATTATTATAATATGTGACTACTATTCAATAACTGTAGCTGTCGAATTATCTATCTATACTGATTTATAATTTACTTGTACTTATTGTTTAAAATAAAATCGTGCAATCAAAATACTTAATATTTATTAGAAATAGTTAAAAAATAATAAATATTTATAGTCTACTCGACAGAATAGCCATCTATTACGACATTCGATGTGCACATCAACTTTCTAGAGAGTGCTCACAGTGTTGCAACTTTCAGCGCCAAAGTTGGATTATTTCCTGGAAATATGTCCCCTTACCACATCCTTTAGACTTGAAAACAGCATTTCTGTAAGTATTTATATGGCTATAAATAGCTCGGATAGCCTATTGGTAACATTTTCGTATATAATAAAGATTTTCGGCTTTAGAATTCCAGGCATAACCTCCGATTTTTTATAAGTTATGTGTGTATTACAAATTAACTATCACTTTCTAAACAATGAGTAAAACACCGAGGGGATCCTCATATTTCACCATAAAGTTCTCAGTGGTGTATAAAATCTACCAATCCGTACTCATCCACGACAGTAGACTATAGCCTACCGCTTTTCATACTGACAGGAGACTCATGTTCATAAGTGGGTTACTAGTTTGATGTGGCGATACTAAATTAAACTTGTCTAAAGTGGTGTGAGCAATATAACATTTATAGCAACAACGTTTGCTTAACTTTATTCTAGTTTGAATGATATTGTACCGAGTTATTTGATTAGACGTATTATCTTCAGAGGCGGCACTTGTGATGATCAATTGCATTGGCTCCTACTCTGTTCTGAGTAAAGTAATTATTCTATATAATAATCTTAAGGGGCGGTAACGTTTATGTAAGATAAAGTGTGTATATATTATTCGATCTGTAATTCGCACTATACTTGGTTTTTAGATTGAACAGGGAAATATACGTAGAACCATAGATCCACCGGAGAGGTACCAACTCAAATTTCGCTATGAAATAATTCGTGTGTTCTGGTTGAAGAGGTGTTGTTGCCAGGTACACTTACAAGTTTGAGATATGAATCAGAGCTCTTGTGCAACGAGCTGTGTCGACAAAACGTGGTAATATTTCGGTACTATTATAAAATAAAAATAAATAACTTTACTGACCTTCTTAGCAACGTTGATCTTGTGTTGCCGTAGGAACTTGGCTTCGTCGGCAATTTGCTGCTGGAACACTTCCACGGCAGCCAGACGTGCCCGCGCTAGCTTTTCGTTCTCCTCCAACACCGTCCGCCACACGTTCCACATATTCCTGTCAAACACATAAACCGTTAACATATCTCATTTATACCAACACAATGAAAATTATGAATATTTTAATTGGTAATCGCCCGCGGCTGTAGATTAATTAATGCCTCTGTAATCTAATCTTCAAGTTCATTTTATTTTAACTAAAATTATTAAATTATTACATATTGTTATTTTGTTATTATTTATGGAAAATGCGAAACTTTTGTCGCGCGCGACTTGCGAATAAGTGCGTTTGGCGTGACAATAAACAGCATGACTCTTTCTTATGTCGTCGTTAGCCGTATATGTAATACTATTTATAAATATTTATATTTATATTTTGGTTAATTATAATAGTAACAAAAAGAAGTTTATATTTATTTTATTATCGAAACTCTATATTTTATCCAATGAAATGTGTTATTGGTTTTCATTAATTACAAATTATTCCAATAACCATCTACGTTTCACATGTGCCGAGCGCCTACAGTTTACTACACCTACAATCTATGGATTTATTACCATTCGCTTATGAATTAACCAGGGATATTGAATCTAGAATGGAATACAGCGTAATATTGTATAAACATTTTCGCATCCTGAGCATCGTGTCTGAAAATGGAAACCCGTATGTGGATAATTAGTGAGGCAATTTAAACTGAATTGATATTGTTGTAAAGGGTCAATATTATTGACATACAATTGTACCTATAACAATGTACAATTATCATTGTACTGTACAATATACTATGTATGTACTTTACGACCGTGATAACTATTTTCAGAATATGATCACTGTTCTCTTGGAGACATCCCTTCTTGATAAATAGCAGCCTATAAATACCTATAAATACTCCCTATAGTAGTTTATCGATGTAATAATGGTTGGATATAATCTTAATCCTAGATATAATTTTTTTCGCCTCCCTTTCTTGTCTCTTTTCGTATTTTGTCTTTCTTTTTGATCTAGTGCCGTAAAAACCGGTTCAGGATTTTCTCAAAAAACTTGTACATAGACTAATAATACATAATTTTAGATTTTTTTTATACTATATACAATATTTAAGTTTCGTTTTATTTTAATAATACTAACGTCGCACCTTTCTAAAATTTTGTATATATTCATTGATTGCATCCTTAAGTACGTATTATATATTTTTTTTATTAACGAAGCGCAAAAGCGCGTACTCATCCTTATCGCACTTGCATAGTATGCATGAGGCCGATTAAATCAAGCGCAAGGCCAGACATAGCAAATCAGTTCAATAGTGGTAATACAGGCGACAGCTATTATGAGGATGGCAATTAAATGGCGCCTTCACTGTACGTGTTAATTGCCCTTTTAAATCAGTCAATATTTGTCATACTGATATAACAACACATAGAATTATATAATGGCATGTCACACAAGGTGACGTAAAAGGAAGCAAAGCATGACGTCATTACTAACGCAGCAAAAGTTCAAGCCTGATTTTTCCTTCAATTGTATAAAATCCAGCTCAAAGTAAATAACTCCAAACCAAACGTTACATAATTATGTATGTATATATACGAGTCATCCTCCTCAGAGATTATTTTCCTTATTAAAAATTATATTTATCACAAAATAACTTTTATAGATTCAAAGTACTATTTAAATTTGAAACGATCAATATTTTACATACGAAACTGCCATAATTTTGGCATATTACACATTCATGCACGCCGTCAACCCGGAATGTACAAGTCCCTCTTCTTAAATTAAACGATCGATAAAAACGATCATCCGGAAGGTTTTGGCACCCCAATATTAACGTGCAGACTGGAATTATACACAATCCACCGGGAATCAAACGTGAGTCATTCAGTACTCAACTACTATTTTGCTTTTGAACCAAAATAGCTTTTAAAAATAGGGGATGTCAACTAGAATTACAAATGTAAATAGATAATTTCTTAATTTTAGAAAATAAAGTTATATTTTTTTATACGTATACACCGATGATAATCAAATGCCGACCAATTAGTCGCTTAATTACAATTTATAACTTTGGGGTAGTATCTTTAATTTCCTTTTCCTAATAACGTAGAAGTAGCAAAGGGATATTTATTTCTTACGATGTTGTCATGGTCATGTCATTGCTGGTCTGTATTTAACTCTAAATCGCTGTTAACAAGTAAACTTATCACACCATACAACTATATTCAAAGCAGAGTGCACTGACGTGAATACTGGAGACAGAATTAATTGAGGCGGTAGTCTCACAGAGCATTGTACTTAATTCAAAATTGTATTACTCTTTGTATTAAACATTGACCTAGTTAAGGATTTTTAGGAGGCAGCAGCACAGCTGCTAGTACTTATCTTAGCTAGTACTTGTCTATGGAGGGGGGGGGGATGCACACTCTTGCCCCTCTCTTAACTACTTAACTTTTAGACCTTCTCTTGCCACACCGCTATCACCTTTTTCTGCTTTATAGCAACAGAATTAATCCATTGTTTTGTAGTTTAAATGGTCTGGAGATCAATTTCTAAATTCACTATTTTCGAGTAAATTGAGATAAGTCCTCAGGAGTGACATTTTATACGTGATCGTCTGCTAATAGGGCTACTGTTTTATATTGATTTTGTTACAAGCATCCTAGAATATCTGTGCTCAGTGGACACATGCTCACCTGTCACTTCCATGACCTAAAACAATCTATCCTTAGTGTTATAACAACGATACCACGAGTTGTATTTTCTTTGTAATAAACCTACAGGCATATCGGATTCTAAAATTGTTGAGGAAAATAAGATTCAGCAGAAACCACTTGAAACAATTTGGCAATGTGAAATAATAGTTTCGCTCGCAAATCGGGTGCGCAATGCATGTGCTGTTCGCTATAATTCGCTTTACTCTTATTCTTTATTACTTTAATTTATTTAGCATTAAAAGAAAGAGCCATATGAATTATACGCCTCAATTGATATTCTAAAGTCAGTCGGTATGTTTGACTAAAATGGAATCTCGCTTAGCATTGGCAACGATCACATATCGGTTTCAAAGTCCGTCGGAATCGATTGCCACTAGTCAAAGATAAACAATACCGGGCTGATAGCTGTGCGGGTGCGACTTAAACTTTAGCTATTTGATATTTCGATCTGGTTCCTCCTATTCATCATTAGTCTCTATTCACTGCAACCTGATATTATTCACGTTGGAATATGGACAATCTGCAATCTGCATAGTGGGTAGATCAAATTCCAAACACCTCCGTATTCCATGCATATTGAAAGGATGTCACCAACATCGCTAGATAGGTACGTGACCATACATAGTGCGCTCCCATTACAGATACATACGTAGTCCAAACTATGCAAACAAGAAATTATTTGTGTTTTCGAAGACCACGAATTTTTAAACAATTTCAAGTCAAATATGCTTTATTGTACACCACAAAGAATACACAAGAACAGAAAATACAACAAAACAAAACAAATATAGCTTTTTTTTAATTAGCTATTTTAGTGTCCTGAGTTGAGTAATCTATTTGATATGTTTTATTAAAGATTATTTATGGGTTGTGTATTACATCTTCATTTAAGATATGTGTTTAAATATAACTCAAGAATATTATAATTGTTTAAAAATATATTTTTATGTCAATAATAGGAGCAAACAATCCATATGACGGTAAGCGTAAGCAAACCTTAGACGTCTGTAACTAATTTCATAACCAAAAGAAGACCCAACTGAAGTCGATGCCACACGTTTTGCTGCTTCTAAGGCTTAAGATGGAAAGTTTCAGAAAGTGAATATTTCTTACTACACTCTTCAAACCTCAACAAAAAGAGCCATACGTCTGACATATGGTAGAAATAAGTAATGAAAATCAACAAGCATATAATTAACGATAGATTAAAATTGTAGATATAATGTAAGGATACCTTAGGCTTAATGGGTACTATCCAAACAAAAACATTTTTATGAGCGAATGAAATCTGAGCAGCAATATAGTGAGTAGTTAGAGCCAAGTAAACAATGACGTATCATAAGATCGGTCGCCTTTGCTATTGTTAGGTATCTTAGCAACTAATGTTTTCCTTTTAAGGGCGCGCGTATTATGTTCTTCTCAATTATCACGAATGAATGCCTTTGACGACAATATGTGACAAGGCTTTGAACACATGACAGCGTCGAGACGCGACGCGACGCCACCAGCGCGACACTCCCACGCACATGGTACAAGTATATAATATACCTTATATTACCTACGACATAACAGTATTGAACACGTGGCCAATACCAATGTATATGTATAATATTTGTATCAGGCACACACACGCCTTCACGTGACATCTTTCTATAACATATTTTTATTGAGCGGGATGAATACGAAACTATATTCAACGTCACGGATAATGATGTCTTAAATCTGTACAACTGTTAGCAGATGGAAAAATAATATTTGGATTTTTAAACGTATATAAATTTGGTAGGTGGTTAAACCATACTTCGATTTGGAAGGCAACTTTCGCAATATGCCGTGAAGCATTCCTTGTATTTTCGGTTAGGTGTGGTTACCGGGTACCTATACTTTCAAGTGAGGCGACAAGTCAGGAATAGCAATGTACATAAATAACAGCAAAGTAACTGCAACCTCTGGTTACCGTCAGGTAGTGTGTTTTCTGTATTCTACTGATATAAAATAGTAAAAGTGTTTGCAGTGTATTATGAAAACGCAAGCAAAGGGTCGTACATTTTAATTTAATTGCTTAATTTTTAAATGGACTCAATCGCAAGTGCAGGTAGCTAACGGCCATTAGGGCGAATGGAAAGTTTTATAGCTGAAGCGAATTACTTACCATTTCTCTTCGGCGCCGTCGACCTTTATGTCGGGAATGTTGGGTATTTTCTTGTTAAGATAAGCCGAGGATATTTTCAATAGAGCCTGTGAACAAACAGCTGTCTTTATACAATGGCACTACATAACACGATAATGAAAAAACTGTGTATTTATTTTATAATTAAGTATTAAATATATAGTATAGTATTATATAATAAGGTATAAAAAGTGAATACGAAGTAACGATTATAAATAGAAATCCGGCGCTTTTCCCCCAAACGTCACCGTCAAAGCTTTGTCCTTGATGGAGTACGAAATAATTGGGTTGTAACGCTTTAACTAAAGTACAGTTGAAACACGCCATAAAAATCAAGATGTTCCATAATTTTCTTGTTCTAAAGAATTTATATTTGAGTAAAGTGTCCGAAACATTAAAATAGGATCCTAAATTCGGTTTAATTATAACAATAGTTCTTGTAACTTTATTTCTTCTTATCCTTTAAGTATTTAAGTCCTAATTCGACAAAGACCTATTTAAATTTCTTTATATTTCTGTGACTATTGTTTGTCTTTTTATCTAATATCTTTTCTCTTTTCTCATTTTTGGAGCATTGTTCACTTTTCCATTCGTCAAAGTAACCTTAGATTAGTTATAATATTCTTATCGGGATGATAATAGTGGCGCTGACTAAGTAGAGACAGTTTTTGCCTAGATCTTACAATTAGAATTATGATCTTTTCTGGACAACAACGGAAAATACTTTGACACAAAAAACAAGAATAAGTTCTAACCTTACGCGTATTACCCACAGATTTAGATGTTTCGCCATAGGTTTTAGTCGGTGATAAAAGTTATTGATTAAAAAATTGTTGTTAAACGTGGGACAGATAAAGTACCTAGCTAACATAATTGGAATAGTTGCCCTCAAGCCCTGTCCCTGCTTACGATCGCTCACCCTTTACCACACGTCACCCTCCTGTCTCAATAACCCTTGTAATGTAGAATTATAGATCACGCAATACAAAAAAAATGAATTTATTTGAACATTCCATGCATTCACCTTTACATCAACGGTCATGCATGGTCAATTGACATAGAACTAACATGTCCTTAATCTACGCATATTACACGTAAGTTTTAGTAGATTGGGTACAGAATCAACTAATTTAATTATTAATTAAGGATTTTCACCATAAAGTCATTGCAGTTACTATCCAATTATTGATAAATATTTAATTTAATTTACTTGTGCAGATTATTCTAGACAAAATACCTATACGTGTTTTTACATCTCAATATTCTTGCAATACAAACACAGATACTCCAAAAATATACGTTGTTTTCACTCCTGCATATCGTCCGCATAAAAGGAATTATGAGCTATGGTCCTCTAAAGATTTCTCCAAGTAGTTGTAATACTCAAAAAAAAAAATGTAATTGCTTTTAAAACTCAATCGAATTCAAATCGAATAATAAAATGACAAAAGAAAAACATAAAACAATCTGTAGATTCGTTGAGACGCATTAAAATATCAGAAGCACATGTAGTTAATATTCATCGCGCAATCGTAGCTAAATCAAGTCCAAGATATTTTACATGAGGTGTCCGAAAAAGTGTTTTGAAAAAGAGATTTCTATAATTAAATAAAACCAATGCGCTGTGCATTCCTGTTTATCTTCTCGACATAGGAATCCATCTTAACTGAAACCCTCAATGGTAATTCCTATTATTGATTTCATCCATTAATAAACCGCACTTAATCTACCGAAAATTATAACTGCAGTGCACAATTTACTTAATTAATTAATTCTTTTTATGTACGTCTAATTTATTTTTCCAATATTCATTTATACAATTCTATATTATAGGTTTAACGGGACCTAAGACGGCACCTATATAGGACTAATAATATATTTACAACATTAATTAATTCTCAATTGCAAAGCCAACGAACAAGTCTGACTACGACTCTCATAGTGAGTATTCCGAGAAATGTTCATTACTAACATATTTTAATAAAACGTAAGAAATATTTTCCTATCGTCGCTTATGCAAAGAGATTTTTATGCATAATTTTATAATAACCATAAGTGACACGTACCGACAAACAAATAGGTAGACTACCCTTCTACTAACTATCGACGGGTAACAAAGTTATCCTATAAGTGATCCGTACGTATAAGATACTCGTACGTAATCATAAAATATCGAACAATAGCAATATTATAATTATTTTCACACATAACGGGCTCTAAAACTACGGTTTTACGGGGGAGTTACCACCGCCGCCCTCATAATTTACCGTGAAGAAACTGGAGACTTTTATTTGGAGAAACCTAGAGCCACACATGGACGTCCAGGTCCAATCTCGAGTAGGACTAAAGTCCTGACTGACGCCGTGCACAAATGCGTTACTACACCTCAGAACCGAGAAGGTCGCCTCACTTGTACGCTTTGCTTCTAGTGAACAATAGAAGCGAGGCGACCACCTTAGTGGTAACCGTGCATCTACTTACGACCTCTAATAGGCTTTTAATTCTATTTAAAGTCGAATGTGAATCTATATCCTCGAATACTTGCTTATGTAAAATTTTGTTATTATTACTATAAATATGATCATTTACAGTGAAGAGTCCTTAATTGTCTGCCCTTATATTGTCAAATAAAGTCGAATCGAATTGTGTAGGTACTAATACCATCATCAACAAAGTTCGCTCCACGCCTTTAATATTACCTAATTGCTTGAACTAATCACAAATTAATATAACATTAGCTTGATTACAAATGTTCTGTGCGTATCAAACATTAGTCTGTTATAGTATAATATAGTATAATATAACAGACTAATGTTTGATACGTACAAAAATCAATTCACATCCATGTAAAGGACAATAACTACGAGTAAGTGGCCAATTTCAAAATGCCTTACTTCAGGGGTGTTTGCACCTCATAATTGTTATATGAATTAGAAGTAGTAAATGAGCATGCAGTTTACCAGATGATAAGTGGTTACTGTTGTTAGTGAACATCTGTAACGAACTTCATTTTCAGGTGAATGGGGTCCACCTTGTAATTAATAAAAGTGGGAGACCACTGCCACACATATTTCTATGAGAAAAATTCCCCAGTTGAAGTTTACAAGTTTAAGTTTCTGGGGTTAGTGTTGCATTGTTGGAAACTTCGAGCAATATAAAATCTCGATTTGAAAAAAAATACAATTAAAAATTCAAATCGTCAGGGTTCTAGAAAATTGTTTACAATTCAGAGTTATAAAATTTATTTCAAATGTCGTTTCAAAAATGCTTCTTAAAACATACTGCACAGAAATGCTTGACAATATGTACATTATAATCTCTCGCTGGTTTAAAATCTCAATAAAAGATTCATACAAAACCGAATAATACCTACATCAAGTAACTTACTAGAATGCGCGGCGTGGCGTACCTTGCGACGAAAAATATTACAGTTATTGTAGAAATAATAATATAACACGGGACGAAGAACTCCAGACTAGAGTCCTATCTGTTATATACAACTAACGTACATTCTTAATACACGTGTCAATAATTTAGGAATCCAATTACATGATTGTTTCGGACTCAATAATAATTTATTATTGAAAATATTCGCTCAGCGTGAGCTTGTAGTGACCATATAGGCCTCACCCGTAAAGCTTCATAGGTCGCATTCCCGGCTAGGCAGAAGTCTAAATAAAGAATTTAAATTTTGTCTAGATTGTTTTCTTGTATAATAAAATAAGTTGCTAAGTCCTTTTCTGTATGTCTTGCTTAATCAGCATATACTATAAAGAATACATCAACAGCATTTTACTAGAGCATGTTATACGTATTGTAGATTACTTATAAGTTTTAACATACGACTTTAAACTGATATTATCACGGAATCCACACATTATGTTATATAACGGGTACTCACGATTAACGATTTTTGATTTTTAATTGGCAATTAAAAATCAAAAATCGTACCCGTTATACAACATAAAGTTTTAACATGTAAAGGACATGTGCAGTGGCTCTTAATATCAAATAATACGATTGAATGCTCCTGTATATTTTAAATATACTTTAAAGAGTAACAACAAGATATTTTTTATTCAAACTGCTTGATTTTTTTAAAGAAGCCTCATAAGTAGCGTTCCGATTGTTTTTCTCCACTTGTTTAAAGTTTATGAATCCTTACAAAGGGAAAGTTAGGAATATTATGTTACGAGAGAGTCATTTTTCTCCGGTAATATAGGTACGTGTAAAGTGCAGCTTGAAAACCCTAAATTTTAATGCCTTATAAGAAAAGCAAAAAAGTTCAGTCCGTTCATTTTGTATTGTTTGAAAATAGCTTTCGGAGTTGACCCGGACGAGGATTGCATTTTGCTCAAATCGAAGCTGGAAAAAGTGTACCAATACGTTTGTCATTTCGTTCAAGAACAAATAAAACTACGTCGGAATCACTTCCGAGTTACGTTTAAATCGCTAATATTTTTGTTCTGCTTAACTTTCACTACTTGCTGGAACTTTACTATTTACGACATTACTACGACACTACCTTTAATTAACATCACTCCTTAAAATAAACTTTAGTTTTCATCAAATTAAGTTCCGCTTTTTGAGCACGGATTTATACGACAGTTATTACTTGTTAGTTCACATTATTTTCATTCCTTAAACTGTAACGGATGACCATTTATTAAATCATGAAGTCATTGGAAATGAAATTAAATATTTTAATTAATGTTTCCGAATAAGACGAAAACGAGCGTAACTGTATTGTGTAATATTGATTGCATATTTGAGAAATCGGCCAATGTACTCGCTGACAGTGATTCGATCGACCTACTGAAACGTGAAACAACATGAGATAGAGTTGGATTGGGCATGCTCTGGATATTCGGTTACAAGTATAAAAGATATATATATATATATCAAAGGGGAAAATGAAAAATGTAAACTCAATATATTTTTATTTAACGTTTAACGATTTGTAAGGAAAATTTTATTATATTATAAGGCCACTTAATAATATTTTTCACTTATACTTACCGCTTACTGTATTGTATTCATAAAAAAATGCTGCCTCCAACATGTTTGACAGGTAAAATTTTAATCAATGCCAAAAGTTACTTAAAAGTGCTTCATAGTGCAATCCTGCCATAGATTTCTTATAAACAGAATGGTTTAAATAACATATTAAATAATTATAAGTATTTGGCTAGATTATTTTCTGTGGCACCTAAGCTCTGTGAGACGAGAATAATGACATTATTACGCAGTTGTTACTTTCATTTTTTTATATGTCATACGGTTGGGCGAGGAACTATGTTCACACCTGTGGTAAGCCTGGAGCATACTCCGTAATACATACAATTTATGTTCATACTGTTGTTTGTTTGATACGAAGAAAATTTATGGCACAGCTTACTACGCAACCAAAGGAAAATATGTGTGTAGCAGGATAGTCTAGTGGTTGAGATATCGGTTTCTTACTCTGGAGTTCGGGATTTGCTCACTCGGCATTGTTTTTTTTTCATGTTATGTTCGTATTAGGTATTAAGTATCGCTTGCTCGAGCTGTGAAGGAATTCATCATGCCAGAGAGTTTGCCAGAGAGTAATGTATGAGTACACAAATGTGTGAAGTGTATCAATGCGTTTTAACCTATTAATTAAAAATTAAGACTGAGGTAATAATGTTGAGATAAGACCCTGGTGGATTGCTAGTGAACCAATCGAGATATTATTTTATAATACTGTACTTTAACATACAGATTTCCAGGGTGACGAAACGTTATCTACTTGGATTAAAGATATTGTAATCTATTATGTCGCTTTATCAACCGTATCATATCATAATTGACGCAACAAACATCTTATGTTTATATTTCTAAATTAGTCATTGAGAATTATTGATAATCAATCTTAATCCTTAATATGATATTGTATATGTTTTTAAAAAATAGCATGGATATTTGAAAATTCTTAATATAGTGTTGTCTTTTATAGTATATGAATTTATAGATTTGGAAAATATGATGTACTACTATTTTTTTTTAATTTTAATTTTTAAAATAATTATGATTATGTATAATAACTATGTTGAGGTCAGAGATACACACTCTTTATGTTTAATATAAACAGTAAGAGATACAAACAAATAAAAAATAGACAAAGTTTCAATTTCATGTTATAATAGGATAGTATCAATATAGCATAGCTGCGTTTTGTGAGGTTCTCATTACCACCATAAGAGATATTAACGTTTCAATAAACGTGTAGTAGAACGCGGTTCGATTGCTGCTACGCAACCTCATACATCATTCTATCTTAGTTTTGGATTTCTATGTTCTTGTATGATAAGGCATATTGACAAACGCATACATTATAATCTGCCATAAAGGAATTCTTGTATTTCGGTGCGGCAGCCGGCTACATTAAGAGGCGAAACGACCGTCTTAGTTCTCAAGAGTAGCATTTATTTACGTAGGTACGGCCTTTGATATAACATAAGTCCTGTTTGAGATTGTATGTAGATGTCCATGGCAGTGACTACTTAATATCAGGAGCGCATACTTTATAAGAGTAGCACTTTTCTCACATAAAACGTAATAATATAACATTTTTCAGATTGGCTTCCTATTTGGTATAGGTTAAAGGTTTCGACAAACTATAGAGGCCGCTTAAAATCACGTGGACCACAAGCTCAGTTGCAACTAAAATAACAAAAAAAATGCAACTTTATATATGTTCCTTTATACTAAGATAAAAGTCTGCTTATCCTATTTATGTGTACCGAAATTGACTTGCCAAACAAACGGGAAGTCTCCTGACTGTAAGGACGAAAGCAAATAACTTCAGAGGTCCAGGAAGGGTCACTACACTCTACGACTCTCTGGTGCCTAACAACACATTGACGTAGGCACATCAATGACTAAAAATACAATATAGACGGGTATTTTATTTGTAAAAAAATATATACTCCTGAAGATTGTTATAATCTTCACGTATGTAATCGAACACTATCATAATCTTCAGGAGTAGCAATGCATATGTGATCGACTTCAGGTGGTACTACTTCTTATATGGGTTTGGTTATAGATGTTCATGGGCGGTAGTGAGTACTGACATAAAGTAGATAGCCTGCTTATTTATTCCCACCATTTTATATGGAAAAATAATATATCCTACGATTATCGTATATGTTCTCAAATTAAAGGCGAGGTGACTATCTCAGTCTTTAGAAGTAGCAACATATCTACGTTGGCTGCAGCGATCACAATGGCCTGTACACTTGTTTACTGCATTTATATTTATATATTTTGAGCAAACATATGATATACCTCTCGCTAAACTTTTGTATCATGGACCATAACGTAACTTGCAAAGCATAAAGTTAAGAGCGAACTGTTGCGCGAGTCAGTTGGGCTTATCCAGAATTTTGTTCAAAGTGCAGTCAAAAGCGCAAAGCCAAAGTTCCGTCGTTCGAGATTACGTAGTTTGTAGTTATATAAGTACATAATTTTAAGCTAAGTTAAAAATTAAATAATTTTGTAGAGAAATAGAGAAAATCAATGTTCATAGGTTCATTTTCGTTACGACCGCACAAAACATAAATTTTGAAAAATAATTTCTAAGATAGTCAGTACATGTTTAAGATGTATTCAAAACTGAATTATGCCAAACTATTAAAATTGTAATTGTTGCTCCGGCAACACGATGTAAATACCCGATAGATTATAGAATAATAATTAATTAGCTAGATTAATTGAGCAATAATGAACACAGTCTTCTTACTATGGCATAAGTAATGATCTACAATCAGCAAAGCTGGCAGACTGCAAATTTCGAAATGAGACTAATGCAGGAAACGGAAGTAAGGCCCGTAGCACCCACTTAGTTGATTTAATCATTACATAAAGTTGATTTTGAAAAAGATATATTGATTTTAAACTGAAAATAGTATCCGTCTGAATAGAAACCAAGCTCTAACCCAAATAGTCTATCTCTACTCTAACCCATCGTCAGACATAGCCGCTAGCAACTCTATTCGTGTTTGTAGGGCACAAGAGCTTTATTAGCACAAAGCTATTCTACTTAAGTCCACAGAGACTCAATGCACTTTTCGCCAATTAATCGAATATTCCAGTTGTCGGAATGAAAACAATTGACGTTTGTAAATTGCTGCCTTTTGTGTCTTTAAATGCGCTCCAAAATTAATGTATCTTTCATCAATTGTGACAGGACTGCCACGCAATGACATTTACAGGGAGCGAATATTGTTCTTTTCATCCTGAATACATAAATTTCAACGGCGTCAATTTAAATAAATTATTAAAGCTGTTTTTCAAATGTATAAAATTAAATAATTACCAGCTTATTGAAGGCGACCTCGATCGTATAAATATATATTTACAAATGAGATAAAAAATGACATAACCGTTACTTATTTCCTACAAATATGACGTTTAAAAATACTATATAAGCTGAATTAATCTTAGAAAGTATTTATAATGTATTAAGAACATATTTGCCGAATTTGAAGTTTATAGGTTCAATGGATATCGGAACGGAACTTGTTGAACCCTATATTAATCCCTAATAAGGTAGTTGCATACAATAAGAATATCAAGACAATTTTAACTTTAGTAGACAGCTTATATAAAGTGTTTCACTTCTTTTATTCATTTATGGAATAGGGATGATTTGTAATATAAAGGATAACAAAAATATTCAGGAATATTTTTGTTTCATAGGAAGAACACATAAAAAATTCGTTTGTAGGTCTCATAAAGAATAGGACGATATGAAGTATATGACAATAGAGTAGTAAGATTCTAATCTCTATATGAATGTATTACGGATGAATATTAAAAAACCTTCAGTAAATGTCGTCTATTGTACCTAAAGAACGCTCCTGCCGAAATTGAAGGTAAAGGCCTCTGGTAAAACTATGATTTATAGAAATTGCAAAATCGGGTCGTCCCCTGCTTCTCTCTTAACAAAGAAGGTGATACCAAAATATGATATTTTGTTATTATTTGAGGAACACAACCATATTTTAATAATTTCAATGTTTCTGAATAGCCGTTCAAGATTGTATACAAAGTTTATTCACCCCAACAGTGTACTGTTAGGGAATGACTTTTTTGGTTTCCGTTCTTAACCGTAATTTTTATACTATAATAACCTGCCTGCTAGTTTTGATGGTTATAGGTGTAAAGCCAAAAATAAACCGTATTCAACAGGATTTACAAAAATTTTCATCGCCAAGTTCTCGGCCGCAGATAGAGGGACTCAAAAAAAATTTAACTTAGAACATTTTTCAATATGACAGGTAATCTAAGTATAAATGTACACGTTTTAAACTTTAGCGATTGGGAAATTGCATTCAATGGTGATACACCCCTTTTACCCTGTTAACTTTTTAATATAATTATATATACTATCAAGAGGCATTTGTATAAGTGCTAAATTTGAAATGTCATTGTATTCTATTGTATTTATATTAATTAATGTCATTGTATTTATATTAATTAATTATTGTCATTGTATTTATATTAATCCTCTCTATTTTATTAATTCCATTTGGCACGGTAATAATAATTTCTAGTGTGTTTCGTCCCACGTTTGATCGTCAATACTGGTGACAAGAGGGCCGTTATGTATCTATCGTATCAGTGCGCTTTTCTTAGCACATGTCACACAGCCATGAACTCTTCATAGAATTTTTAGGTTATGCTTGTATAACAATTAATATTTTAGATTATTATATTACTATTCGTGTAATAGATTTGGTCTCATTAAATATTCCAGGCTAACAGAAATTCGGAGGGATTTCGTTAATGAAACTGTCCAAGATACATCGATGCGTGCTTGAGTGATTAGAGAGAATTGAGTTAAGCTCTGTTCAAACCGAGGCGATCCCATTTTGGGGCGCGGCACTCGACTTAGCGCAATTAGCTTATTCACTTAGTGTCTGATATTGACGCGGCTGTTCATGTTACAATATTCTTAGTCCCTTAATGGAGAAACATAAATCTTATTACATAACAGAGTACAACGTACGTAGAGTAAAACTTACTCTTATTGAAAGTAGCAGACGACCACATTCTAGGTAACCGTACAATCCATTTTTAACTAATCAGGAAAAAGAAAGGAGTTTTCATTATTTTCTCATAATCCGCCGTAAAGCATTACTTGTGTTTCGGTTGGAGAGGTGAGTTGAGTTTGTTAGCTACACTTTTATGCGAGGCGACCATCTTAGTCCTGAGGAGTAGCAACGCATCTATATTCGAGCTAAGATAGGATTTCACAAAAAAAAGTTGTTAACTACTGACGAAATGCCACCGCTATATTCATAAACCACCAGAAATACTTCTTGTTTCGGTTAGAGAGATATATAACAACGTTACGTTAGTATACAAACGAAGAGATCATCTGAATTGGAGTCTCAAAGTTTCTACATATCACACCAGAGCCGCCAAATTCTTTTTGAGGTTTCACGTGGACATCCACAAACTGCAGTGTCCATATGCCTAATATAACGTAATACATAAAAAATAAGTATATTTTGCGGTATTACATAATCAACATCCCGACCTCTCACTCAAATATCGCATCGATTTATTCGTGAGTTAAATTAAACAGTATTATACAACACACCTGACACAATCAACGTAACGATTGTTGTCCTATAATCCGGGTGAGTTTAAGCTATGGTCTAAGCTTTACAACAAGCGCGCTAAGCGAGAGGGCTGCGGACGAACGCAGTAACACCAGGCGAGCACCAGTTCCAATCCTTATTGTGTATCCGTTCCGGCTATTTCACGAGTCTATGGCTTCCGTCTTAATGTAACATCAAAATGCCCTACACTGTTTATATGTATAAAACAGAGATTTGTAACGTGTAAGGTGGTTAGTCAAAGTATAGTTAAACCTGGGAAGTACCAATGCTGTCTTTACAATCCTCTCTGAAGCAACGTTTATAATTCGGTTGGACAGAAGCGGTTGCTGGCTCCTTTAAGAGACGAAAAAAACATCTTAATCATCAGGAGTAGAAGAAGTTGGAGTTCAGTCCTATTTGACGTTGCACGGGCATTCATCCTCGGGCTGCGCCGATTACTTCAAATACTTATGATCAGGTGGTCTACGATCTCAATTGCTTACTCTTCTATAGTAAAACAACTTTTAAAACCATTATGTCCAAGACTCGATTTGTTTTAACATAAAAACTTACATGGTACAAATTACATGGTAATTTAATATAACAAATGATTGTCTAACCTTGCTATACGATTTAGGATAATGCTTCATATTAACGAGAATTTCATATACCTTAACCTCTTTTTAATGGTTCCGAAAAAAACTTACAACTCTTAAAAGATGGTAGAAATTGAAAATAGCTGAAATATTCTGTAAACGAGCACTTTAATATTTGTACGTCACATGATGCTGTTGAATAAAATTATGTTCTTATAATAAAATTACACTTCATTATAGAGACTGAGTAACCTAATCCTATATCGGTTAGTAATAAATAACGTGAACCCCTCTTTCAGTAGATTTGGAGAAAGAAAGCTATGATGGACGGACGGAGTGAGTGACAGGCACGCGAGTGATTCCATAAGAGTTCCGTGTAACGAGTGGACGTTATTCTCTTTAAGTAATTTATAACAGCACCGAAATTTTAAAGGGTCAGTTAAACGAGTATTGTGTATCTTTATTTCAATCGTAAGATACCGGCCTTTCAAGCGCGTAGTTCAATGTTTTAATGCCTGAGATGTATTTTTAATTTTTCGAAGCTATTTGTTTATTAAAAAGTATAATTTTCCCGAAACTTCGTCGGCGTATGGATAATACCATCAATAATTGCCCTTTCAATGAAAATTCCACCTCTATTTTCGCCCTCTTTAGGGATGATTTCTATCATCAAAACCATCGTATGTCCTACTTGTGTACTTTTAATATCAGAAGTGATGAGAGTATTTATTTTCAATAAGAAACAATTTGTTACTGCAAAATGTTCGTTCGAAATAAAGTACGTGTTTGTATCTATGGTTCAATATTTTTGGTAATAATGGCTTACACAGTAAAAACTGATATACGTGTACAAACATTTCCACTATATATTATATTGGTGTAATTCTTACAATTTGTAACACACGCCAAAATAGCTAACATATAACAGAGTTTTTCCGACACTTATTGTTATATTATGGTCAACTTACACAATATAGTTAGTTATAGATTGCGGCCTATATGTTATTTGAAATATGGTTTTTATTATTTCAAAGTTTCTTTACAATCTATTCAGTAGTTTCAGAGTGACAAACATACGCATTGATAAAGTATTAGTCGATTTAATTACCATTTGTTTTGTCGGCGTAGAAAAATAACGTGAGGAAATTCAAAGGAATTTTTAAAAGTGGTAGAGCCATTAGTGCTCGCCCGGGGCGGTACCACCGCCACCCTCATAACCCGCCGTAAATCAACATATTCTTCATGTATTGTGTTTCGGTTGGGGAGGTGTGGTTTCTGGATACACATTATTGGAGGCGACCATCTTAATCCTCAAGAGTAGGAACGCATCCGCGTCTGTCTTTAAATAGAACCTCTGTTCTATTTGAGACTGGACATGGTTGTCCATGGGCTGCAGTGACCACTTAACATTAGGTGGCCTGCATGCCCGTTTCTTACTCTTTCATTATAAAAAAAAAATTCGTTCTTCATGAAAGTTTTCAAAGATATATAAAGTCTAGAAATTCGCGCGTGACTAGACTGAGAGTTGCCTAATCCTTCTTATTGAACAGTAATAAAAATTATACTCTGTTTAATTAATTTTGTTAATATTAGAACGACACTAACACTTTGAAGGGTAGTTATACGAATAAACTTTGTTAATAGGTACAAGTGCAACATTCAGCAAGGTTATTAAAATGGACGTGCAATTTCGTACTGCGTACACGGTGCGCCGTCGACGTCGGCCGACGGTGATGGATCGAACTGTCGATGATTGATAGCAGCTTAGTAAGTGCTGCAATTGTAACTTTTACTACCCAATAAATTCAATTTGCATTGCAAGCTATAGCAATATAAAATTACACACGGAACTTAATTTTTATATTTAATGATACGATTCCGATTTCGATTCAGAAGATCGGAGGTTGAATCCCTGGCAACTTTCATTCGTTGAAGTTATGTGAATGTTACAAATTAATTATTACTTGCGTAAATTGTATGAACTAACTCGCATTGATAATAATCGGGACCAATCACTCTCAAAACGACAGAAACGCACATCAAAATGTATAAATCGGCGTTCTATACAAACGATAGGCCAGTGCGCATTTTACGATTAAAGCCATTCTTTTGTTTACGTCCTGCTAACATAAGCAGTATATAAGTATGAAAAATAAATACAACGAAATAAAGAAATATACTTTACCAAATAAAAGTGTGTTTGTTTTTCGGTTAATAAATAGTTTCTGGGTAATAACCACAAACAAAATGCAACCGAATATAGAACCACCACAAATATAATCTACTAAACATTTCTGAACTTACAAACAAACTTACCTCAGAGTAAGACTTCTCAATGGCAGAGCGCTTGATGGTGTAAGTGCGCAAATCTTCCAGTAGATCGCACTCATGTTGGTTCTTCGCGTGGAGCTTTGCAATCTGCTCCGTATGCAAGTTCTTCAGAAATTTGGTGTAGTTGCTCTGAAACAAACACTTAGGTTAAAAGTCATTGACCACATATTTCGTATTCCATAACATCTCATTACAATGTCTACCCTCTATGCACTTTCACATATAAGACATAAGAATAGAAATAGTTTTGATACTTGTGAAATCGGTACAACCAATTTATTTTTTACAAATTCTTAAATAGGTTGAGATAACATTATATGGTCACCGATAAAAACAACCAGAAATCCAGGGGATTCCCTATATGCACAGTATGGCTACCGTAGAGGTTTTAGTGTGTAATGATATGACATAACTCAAGCATTACCAAGAGAAATCAGGAATCTCGAAAAGATTCCCTTCAGAACAGATATTACTTAGAATCTTCAAGTAATAAATACCTCTTTATGCAACTTTGACAGAAAATGTCGATATTAGCTCTTTAAGTCTGAGATTAACACTGAGTTTAAGGCTGAGATAAAACTTTTTTCCATTAAAAGAACTCTAATGGAATTAAGAAGATGCTCCAATTTTCATTGAATGAAATTCTATAAAATATCTGCGCGTAGTACGCATTTATAAATCTTATTAATCCTATCTCGAAATCGATTTTTATTTTTTTATTGGTAATGGAATTAAATAACAATGCCTGCCTTTGGCTTATAGCAATGTTAAGTTTTGTGTAAAAGATATATGAAGCATATATACAAACAATATAGACGCAAGACATATTTATGTATTAAAACATGTAATTTTAAAGACAATAGTAATTATCTATTACTTTTAATCTCGATACTTATATATTAATGCACAAAATAATTAGTGTCAATATTAACGTAACATTTTTGTCACACTATAATGTACTAGGTACAAAATTAATATTGAAATTTAAAAATACACTTTTTAATGTTAGTGCTAAATATGAAACGCGCGGCATTTTTGATTCATTGTAAAAAAAATGATAATATTGCAATATATTATTTTTAGCTTTTGCTCACTATTCTCTGAATGAGTTGAATTTATTTAAGTATACAAATGCACATACTAACCCGTATTCCCGATGTGCTTTTTATCATTTTAACTTACATTGTTATTAGATAATGTTGATTGTTTTGGAGGATGAACGGACACCCAGTATGATACAGGTCCTCTATCTAATACTTGGGCATTTTGTGACTAACTTTGAATAACATGTTTGACCAAAAAAAAAACTTTTTTTCATATTTTCATTTTATTTATAGTCAACACGGTAGCTCAGCTAGATGCGTTACGGATACCAAGGATTATCTCTGTGTATTCTTAGCGGGCACCGCTGCCATTTTTTTTAAATCGAGAATGCCAATGTACGGAATTTCTAATAACGTACACTTCTATTTCATAAACTTCCCAGTTTTTCTCGGAATCTGGAGCTAGCAGCTTATAAACGTCGACCCCTGTCACTAGAAATATTAAGTTTTAAAAGCAATCCACGGTTTTCCTGGCTGCATCTCCCGGGTTGATTTCCGTTTGCCCTTTGACCGTGTCTCGGAGAGAAATTTTCTCTCAGAAAAGATAGCTGCTTTAGCTCCGCTCTGAGACCTACCATTTCAATAAATATTAGTTGATCTTGGATAAAGCGATATCTATAAATTGCATCTACTTTTTTAACACACTATATATATAACATAAGTAAAATGTAGAAATAGCGCATAGTATTTACTTAGACATTTCGACAAATCTTCATTATATGTGAATAAAGGCATTGGACAAAGTTTTAACTTACTTTATCATTGGATAAACTGTAAGTGTGTTGAGACTTCACGTAAATTACGTAAATTACACGTATACTCAAACACTAATGGACTTAGAAATACTTTTAACATATGAAATAGGTACATACTTTGTTAAATATATTGCTAATTGAATTTTTATTTAACATTTAACAATATAAAAACTGCAGAGACTTATTTTACAAATGAATTAAAGTGAGTAAATCGTGATAAATATTATTGTCAAAATCAAATTTGTTTTAGTGTAATAATTTAATCTTTAATATGAAGTAATAACATAAAATCATTATTTTATATCTCGGTTTATATGTCATTTAAATTCAGCAGCTACACGGTCGTGTTTCTACTTTTGCACTAACAGACTGACGATCTTGAATAATCTAATTGAAAACGAATTTACTGATATATTTGACAAAATCACATAAAAATGATTATATTGGAAAATGTTCATAGTTGTAATGTATTTTATCGGCATAAATACCTTTTTAATTATTAAGTTTCCCAGTTCCCATGTAAAATTACTGATAATTTCTTGAAAGAGGAAATATAATTGATAGAAAATCATGTGAATTTATTAATAATTCATATGTGGGGGTTTATTATTTATACATATGCTTTTTACAGTGCTTTCCGTGTCGCCATAAACTTTTACCTATGAACTTTGAATACTCTAAATTTAATGATACAAAATGTTAACATTATGGTATGTTCAGTAGATTTTTAAGATGAAAGAGTTTTTACTTAAAAATAAATAATAATTAAATATGAAATTAAAGAAATGAAACTGTATATAATAAAAATATAAAACAAATAAGAAGAAGAAAGCGATGGAGGAGAGCGAACATAACGGCATAACGGAGTGTGATGCCGTTTGCTGTCACCGCATACCAGTTAAATACAGCCTTTTTCATAACTTCTTTCTGTTTTTCTTTCTACATATATCCTTTTCATGTATTGTTTTAAAGAAATTCCTGTGTTTCGGTTAGAGAGATGCGGTTTCCGACTACACTTACAAGAAAAGCGTAGCCTGACGCCGTCTAAGTCCTCAGCGATGTATATAAGCACGACATCAGATAGAACTTCAGGCCTGTTTGAGGTTGGACGTAAGCATTTAGTATCAGGTGGCCTGCGCGCCAGTTTTCTAATATATCAACATGTTATTTATATATTATTTTATAACGTGATATGGAAGAATTAAACATAACACTGCTGTGTATTACTAGGTGCAACGAGCTTGAGGCTTGTACTCACCTCTGTTGTACGTATAAATCTGTATGGATTTAGGGCAATCAGAAGTGCTATATTTACGTCGGTGCAAAGATAGATGTACTGCTAATCCAGAGGACTAAGACGATCTTGACGGCTGTAAATGTACTTTACAATCACTCACCTCCTACTGACGTCGAAAAACAGTTTCACTATGGTTTATGGAGACGGCCGTTGCACTTTCCCGATTGAACTATATGTAATTCTTCCAACTCTCAATTCAAACTTGAACGAATTTTTTGGCTTTAGTAACTAAATCTTATTGACAAACAATCGAACATGAAATTTTTATTTTCACATATGGGAAACCATAAATGTAAAGTAATGAGTGGTGATTCTACAATTAAGTCTTCAGCTAAGCCGATTTAAATGTATGTCTGACTTTGATCTACATATTTACTAAAACTACTTTAATTATTTTTCTATATAAAAATTAAATAGATTCAGCTCTAATCTACTTTGGATACCGTGATTTTAATGATAGATACATCCTAATACATTTGGTTTTAGAATTTATATAATTATCCGTCTGAATAAAATACTAAATTCTTTTATATTCCCTACAATAAAGGAAGTGAATAGAATTTTCATTTCACATAAATTAGTATTGTGTTTTTTGTTTTAATTATACACTACGCAAAATATAAAATATCGGAATTATAACAAGCGAACGAAAACTTTTTTTATTTCTTAGGAGACACCTGTTATTATCGAAGCTGTAATGACAGGGTGTGATTGTTATTCCACTGGCGTAGACTTGTATTATAATTACTAGATATTCTCATAATTATGAAAATTTTTATTCCAACTAGCACTTAGAAACAAATGGCATAAATATATCAAATTACCATCTTCACCCAAATGTACATATGCCTTATTTATCAAGAGGACATAGGTATATAGCAGAGGTAGCGTTATAATTGAAAATGAGTTTAATAATGTCAAACAATATTTTTCTACATATTTATGTAATACAAATTTAATTATATTAAAAAACCGACATAAGTATTTTATCTTGTGACAGGAAGACTTAGATTTTCAAATAAGAGCGTGTTATCTTTTATCAGCAAGAGGAGATAGAATGTAAGAGGGATAGAAGTTCAAATATTATACTAGTCATAACAGGAAAATCTGAATAATTCTATAAGAAACACAATTAGAAATTGGAAACATTAAAATTAAATGACAAAAAATGGAAACCAAGCAGTACAAAAGCGGTTGAATTGGAAAGGAACCTTGATATTAATGATTGTGGCGAGATAGCGACAAACGAATGAGCAGATTAACATCTTTTGCTTCTGTTCAGTGTATCGAAACTCTTGCAACGAATGAGCGGATCTAGACCGAGTTATCCCGACTGAGATGAATCTGCTGGAATATCCAAAGTTTGTTCAACAAAAAAGAACCATCTCATGAAACTTATTTACTATCCATACATATCTGTCCTTTTCATGTAAATGCACAATACGGACGTGGGAAATTTCAAGAAATGACGAATCATTCTGTTATTGATCTTCGTAGTATATTAACATGAAGTTTATAAACAAACATTTTATACGACGATGCAAAAACGTTTGTGACGGCTACGGCACACCTCTCTTCACAGACCATATTCTTACACTCACTTGGCTTGGTGTATATAAAGGGTCTTAGCTAAAACCTAAGAAGGGAGTCTACGATTGGTGGGAAGGAGTCTACAAAAAGGATTTACATGAACGGGTTGACAAGCTTCTATGTAAAGGAAAAAAAAGAATGTACGAACGAGATTTATAAGAAAGATGTAAGACGAGTTCACGAAGAAGGTATACAAAAAGGGTCTATGAAAACTCCTATGAAGGTCTAGAAACAGAAATGAGTTTACGAAGTCGATTAATAAAAGTAGAACATCCATTAAGTCTACTCGTATAATTACATTACACTATCACACATAGTTTTGAAAAATTTGGTAGTACGATTTTAAGTCTTTTAATGCTACAAGTAACATTTTTTCCTCAATTAAAGTTTTTCGATCCTTATTGAGAGCAATTATCTATACCTGTAATTGAGTTTAAGCGTTATTAAATATTTTTTGTTAATAGACTATGAAATATTACAAAAGTAGGTAGGAGTCGAAAAGTTTCCAGTCATTTAAAAAAAACTTTAATATTGGAAGCAATTATTCTTGTTACTTTTGCCTTTTTTATAGAATGATCAATTTATTGTGCAAACCAGAATCTGTTAGGTGTATCACGTTATTGAAACTAAAGTAAGCTTACGCTTTTCTACGATTTTATATATTCTTTAAAATTGTATTGAGAGTCGTATCTAGTGCACGTGAATTTTAAAATTAAACGAGAATATTTTTGTAGAAAAACAGTTTAGGTGAATGTATCTGAGCTGTTTTTAATCTCTATCCTACACTAAGCAGTATAACAAAAGGCAAATTTAACGCAAAAATCATTCTCTACTACTCGATCATAAACTGAAACAGAAAATATCTATATATGGGCCTTAAAATAAATTAGGCAATAAGTATGTAATAACAAATAAAGTAAATGAAAATGATAGTTGAGTTTTTTTATGTGAATAACTTTTATAAAATTTAGTACATTAATTACTATACTTTTGGCTTTGTCCGTGATTTGCTTTCTAAGATGATACCTAGTACAAATTGCATAACAAAACATAATTTAAACTTTAGCTCAAAAAAATATTTTATTGGTGCTTAATTAAAATACAATTAGGTGTGATTATACATAGTTCCCAACAAAATCAGAAGTACAGGAACACGGTGTACAATACGAGTGTACAATACTGTGTACAATTTGAGATAGATTAGTGATGCAGACGATGATGACGGGTTATGAATGAGAGACTGGATAATCTTATGCTATGATTATTTAATTATCTTTCACAATGTATGTATGTTAATGCTAAGCCTCAACCTAAGGGCAGTGATTCTTGCCCTTGACGATGTTGTTGTTTTACTATCGAACTGTTAGTGTTTTACACACGAATGTTTAACTTTCATGTAATAATAGTAAACAAACCTACGTTATTTATAAGTGTAAACAGTATTTATTGACTAACACTGTATTAAGCGAGCAAATGTTAAAACTTATGAATAAGTAAGTTGATGTACGTCTATAAATAAAGTACTGGTGCGTACGAATGTCTCCGTTATTTTCGTTTAAAATAAGTTTTAACTTTACAGTTTTATTCGGTCATTTCTTAGATATATATATTATTTCAGCATTAATTTAGCTAAAAGCATACTGAGTGTATGTAAAGACATTAAAAGACCGCCTTCGTGCCAGATTTGAGGTTTTTGGGTCAAACAGTCAAGTCATAACCCGCTATGACACAATGTTTGGCTAACGGCGGTGGTCGCACAGATTTGCTCCCCGCATTTTCGTAATGCAGCCTAAAATTGAGACTTTATAAACTAAAGACGTTAAAAGGAATACTTAAGTTGTGCATATTCATGCAAAAAGATAAAGTACACAAAAGCGAAAGCTCGGAACAGATATATATTGAAATTTCATTTAGTATGCTCCCCAAACGTGGGTTGAAACCAGAAACTGCGTAAACCGGCAAAATCTTAACTATGCATATGAATGCATATTGAATTTTACCGTTATATTATGATATAAATACTAGGCGATTAAATAAACTTATAAATATGTAAAAAGTATAATATATGATCGTTGCGACCCATTGACATCAAATACAAGCCCAATTACAACTAAAGTACTAACTGAGGTTCTATGTAGATGTCTTGCTACTCCTGACTAATAGTCATTTCGCTTCTAAGTTTTATCTGTAATCGTAGCTCTTCAACCGAAACAAGAGTTGTTTCAGGGCGGATGATGAGGGCGGCGATGATACCTCCCCGGTCGAACTATCGTTCTACCACTTATAAAATTGACCTTGACCTGTGTATTGACAAATGTAGGCCGAGTGAAGTTTAAGCATTAGATTTAACTTCCACGAACAACATGTAGAGATATGTCAACCCGAACAGGAGAACAGCTTTTCATTGTCTGGAAATACCGCGTTACTAATTCCAGGCCATCTCCGATGTCTTTAAACGACTTCAACAAAAGGAGGAAGAAACTCAATTCGTTAGAAAATTTTACGGAATTTACGGTCAGCGTTTTGTTTATGTTTTCAAAGACATCAAAGCTCATAAATTTACCAAAACGTCCAAATGACAAATTGGCGAATAATTTTATACAACTGCAAACGTTTTCGACTATTATTTTCGTGTTATATAGGAAGTATATCATGGATAGTTTCGTATAAATTTGATCAAAATTCGATGAATTCGGACGTATCTCTAAGGGTATCTGGATATCTGAGTTACAGTAATATTATTATGGTACAGTAATTACACCAGTAAAACTTGATCAATGGAACTCCTCGTCGGCTTACTTCGAAGGTATTTTTGCAATCTATATTGATGTTTTCACACTATAGTTTTACATGTATAGTATAATATAATAAAATAAATGCAATGTTAAGATAATAAGTTATATTAGACGATAAAAAGTCCGCGTAATTTAATCTAGAACTTGATTATATATGTATGTATGCATCGAAGGATTACCAGTCTACGTGATTCTTTCTGCCGCCGGAAATATTTAATCAACTACAAAACCCGAACTCAACCTGAAGTTCACAACATACGCCTTCTTACTCTAAATTACTAACATGAATGCTTCAAAAGATAAACTTAAGCTCAACACTGCTTTTATAAGTCGGATATATCTATAGCCTTCTGATTCCGAGAGAAGTCACAATTTTAAATGTAGTATAAGAGACAGAGTATACACAAATGAATGTTAACTTTTACAAAACAATTTATTTATATACGTAACATTCTGGTACATATTTTTTCAAAATATTTGCAGAAGATCCGTAAATCTTTATATTGGTAGTTGAATAGCCGAATTTGTATCTAATGTTTGTAACTTTATTTATAAATATCGCAGGTTCGGAATCTAAATTAGTTTATTGATATGTTTATTCAATTTGCCCTATATTTTATTAATAAGCGTTTGGATTGTGTGCCGAATGACAAAATCGGTGAGTGCATTGAGACTATAAATTAAGTTTGCTAGAACTTATTAAGTGAATCAATAGTTAGTTATAATTGCTAGTAGATGTTTTTCAAATCAAATATTTATGTTTTTATATTTAGTTTTAAATATAATTTATTTTATTGGAAAACAACTAAAAATAATAAAGATTTACGAAGAAATATTTTAATGAAACTGATGTTACCGAAAATAGTGCGAATAAATAAACAACCTAAACAAATAAACAGATTTTTTTTGTATATTAGCAAAATCTGAGTCACGAGTGCAGCAGAAATTTATACCACTCATTGTTTGTTATATTCAATAACACTTATTTATAAAAAGGTCTTAAACATTTGAATTTGATTCATAAAAGTAAAAACACACATTTAGAACGTAAACACTTAACGATTACACTGAATTTAATACTAGTTTTGAATGATATAAATGTAAAATTAATGTAAAAATATAGACGAATATGAAGTGAACGTCGCCTGCTAGAGATGGGATTTAATAATAATTATGATTAGTAATACTGATTTAACTAGAACTCCCGAATAATTCTTTAATGTTTTTTTCTGCCACATAGAACCATTAGATTTCACACTATATTTGTGTTTCATGATTTTAGGAAATTACACACAGTACACAGCAAAGTAATCAACATTATCTTATGCTGTAATAATGTAATGAGTTGCATGGAATAACCTTTTTTATGAATGTAACATTTAGTGCTAAGTTAAAGAAACAAATCTTATGACATTAATTAATATGTGGATGGTGATATATTAGGGCCTTTTGTTAGAGTTATATAATATACTGTCAAAAACATGCAGCTGGCACTGAAAATGACAATTGTTTCACGCGTTTGAGTTGTAGGCTCGTTCACCAGCTCCGGAGAAGGCCTCGCGGCAGCCGAGGGTGGCTGCCAAGAATGCGTCGCCGCGTAACCGTGAACCTGTCGACGGTGCACTTACCTTTCTAGGCGGGGGTTGCATGATGAATCGGATCGCCGCAGCGTCGGCGGCCGACGGCTTCCTGAACGCGAAGTGTTAAGATCGATGCAGACACACGCAAGCGTGACCGTGTTCTGCCGCGTTCCTCCGTCGCACGCCCCAAGCGAACCCGGCGCATGCGTCCACACGCCCTATCCCCCACTAACCAAGCTAAGCCCGCAGACTAAAAAAGAACAGCGTCTCCAGATATTTCTGTTTTACTTGCAACATTTTATTGTAATTTGGAATATTACCTTATAATCGAATAGCGTATCATGTATTATATTAATCACAATTGTCGCAAATGTACACGGCAGCAAATTCCCTTTGTTAAGAATAAAAACGACTGGAACTTATTTGTTCCCAACTTAAAGCTCAATAAAAGAGAAAAAGCGTCTATTTGACAGCTGTGTCAGGAAAGGAGGACTGACGATTGTAAAATCGACCTTATGAAATATTTTATAATGTTACATGTATAAATAAATAAATAAATAAATATAGAATTGATACATTTTAAATGTTGACTTTATAAATGACCAAATAGGCTCGAGAAAATTCTCCTC
>DWON01000067.1:0-50316 GCA_018251015.1 Phocides pigmalion okeechobee
GCAATTATGTTCACTTTGGATTTATGATAATGTTAAAAGAAATATTGTAACAACTGTTGGTAAACCTAATAAATAAAATAAAAATAAAAGAAATATACTTATAAATATCTTATAAATGCCTGCTAGTAAAATCAATAAAACGCCCTTAGGCATTATTTTACAATTGAAATACAGAAATCAGATGTTACCGTATGTTATTCAACTATGGAATAATTTAACTATGATGAATAGGTACGATTTTTAAGTAATATTATCGCTGATATTATACGTTTTCTATATAACGGGTACTCATGATTAACGCTTTTTAATTGCCGATACTTCGTACCAATGACATGGTTTATGTAGAAAACGAACATGCAACCATCAGGTGATAAGTAGTCCCAGCCCATAGACATCCACTTACAACCACATGCACGACTGAAATCTTATCTGAGCTCGAACGTAGATACGTTGCTAGTCCTAAAACTAAGATGGTCGCCTCGCTTCAAAGTGTAGCCGGCAACCGCACCTGTCCAACCGAAATACAAAATACTTTACGGCGGATTACGAGGGCGGCGGTGGTAACTCCCCGGTCAAACTATACTTCTCACTTACAATAGTAATGTCACCCATCCAACTCCTGACTGCGCTTACATTAGTTAGTTTTCTTAATTCTTTATAAAGTACGCAATAAAACAACGCTGCATGGCTTCGCTTCGCCAGGATTGAGTATAAACTCATATAACATTAATTATCATAAAAAAATGTCTAGTTTGAGTAGAGTACCTAGTACATATAAAGGTTTCTTTGACCTAAAGCCAGATAACATCTTCCCGTAGCCTTCACGTCAGACGAGTGTTAATAAGGTCAGATAGTTAAGATAAAATCGGGTCGGGAAATATAATCAATCAAAATAAGTGGATATGGCAGGATTGTAAAGGCAATTTTTGCACATCCGTTGCCAAATTACTTTACAGCAAATTTATTTCAATCGATTGTACATTTATATATTTAAAGCTCGACATATGTACAATCTTTTATTTAACTTGCAATGTATGTATGTTTGTCCGGGTGAAAACTTGTAACTGAATTTACAATCAGTTTTTGACAGACTGAGCTGAAATTTTGTATACACGCCTATTTTGGTTGACAATGCATGCTGAGATATGTGACGTCATTCTAATATGCCGGATCATCCAAAATGGCGGACTAGTTATTTTTTCTGCAGTACAACAGTATGGGTATAAAGGCTTGCTGAGGAAAATACGAAAACTAATATGTCACATTAAATCTAGCTTGTATTAAACATATTTTTTACCATTAATTTATTATAACGTATTTTAATATAGTTTAGTACTTAATGGCTTTTATGTATTAAATACGAATTTCTTGAGGTATATTAAATTTGGTTCTCTGTCAGGTGATCCTAATATTGCATTAATTCTTTCAATGACACAGCATAGCTGTTTCTGACGCTCTGTAATAAACTTTAAATTGTTAGACCGATGCGATGTCGCACAGTACGAACCTGTATTTTCGAATAGAATTTCAAGTTACTTGTAGAGTAGGTATCTACTCTAAATGCTTTATTGTTTATAAAAGTAATTAAAATTACACCTTCCAAATAAAATGATGCTCGTTTACACGTGTGGGCGTGCATGTGTGTGTACGTATATGTGTGTATGTATGCTATTATAAATTACATTGAGTTATAGGTATATAAAATATTGAATATATATAAAAATATTGCTATTTCATTTTTTAAAAACTTGTTCTGTAACATATTTTTTCTCCGATTTCTTTTTTAATATATTTATGGGCTGGTCGTGCTCTCCCAAGTCTAGATCAGAATATACTATCGCACCCAATATTCTATTAAATCTTAAAATGAATCAGCGTATTTTTCTTTTCTCAAAATTACAACTGACACGTCTCAGATATTAGACACAGAATTATCCATAGGATAAATATGACGAGATCTGTACTTTCAGATTGAGTGGAGATTATACTGAGAGAGATTATGCCAAGACGTTCTCAGTACTTTCTTTTATTATATTTATGAAATTGAAGAACAAAGCCTTCTTCGTTAAACAGTAGACAAATTAATTCAAGTTGATTAATTGGTCGCGATTAGTCGTGTTGGACTGAAATTAATATAAAACCGTATTAAAAATAATTTCCTTGAAATCGAGAGACAAAAAATATTAAATGTACTTAAAAATACAAATTGGTTTCTACGATTCAACTGGAAGGTCATCACCGCACCCTACATATATACGTATTTTATACAACTGAAGTGTCAAAAAACCATGCAGTGGGCCTAATGGTTCCTGTCGCAACCATCCAAGGACATCCGTAACCACCATAAAGAACAGAAGTTCTACTGCAAGTCGAATACACATGACTTGCTTCTCCAATGCACTACGATTCACTTCACATGTATCATTAACCTCAGATAACGTTCTGAATTCACACTCAGGTACTTCTTTCATCATAAGGTACACATACATAGGTACTTATACAAAAACTATCGGCACTTCTTTGAGATATGTCTGAGTTTTAATATTTTTAACAATGATTATATAAAAAATAATAATTTGCCGTTTTTTTCATCATATAAATGGTCATTTAAATCTATACTGTACGTAAAATAATTGTTCGCACAGGTGTTCACTGGCGCAGCGACCTGCTTCTATGCGTTCATTGGTTTCGACATCATCGCCACCACGGGAGAAGAGGCGAACAACCCCAAGCGCTCCATTCCCCTGGCCATCGTATGCAGTCTTGGCATCATCCTGCTCGCTTACGTCAGCAGCTCTATAATCCTCACTCTAGTTGGTAAGTCTACTCACATTTTTTTATCGTCATTAAGTTATCTAGCAAAATGGCAGAGGAGCCACTTCATGGTAATCAATTATAATTATCTAGAGATATTTACATGGTTAGAAGAATCGCCGATACATCGGTTTTGAAGGACTATTTGTGCCGTTTTTAAGTGTCATGTCATAGAGTTCTGGAAAACTTCGGCAAAAATTCATACTACACATTATACTTATATGTTAAAAAGCATACGAAAACCGAATTATAGAGAACCATTATCAGTTCGGTTAATGCGGATAGAATATCAACTTGGGGCGATGAAGAAAAGGTTTTATTCTGACAGGAGATTTGAATAATCTCCAGCACAAATAAATAAAAAGTATTTCTGTATTAACTTTCAATTAATCCTTAAAATTATTAACAATTAACAACATTATTATCCATAATACAACAACATAACATTCAATTTATAACCAAGAATTTATGGAATTATAAAATTATCTAGGCCTTGATAGTTTAGAAATTCACACGTGGTTTATGCCAAGCTGTAGATCTAAAACATAATGAACATAAGGCTTTTACTACAATATTTTTGTGTCTAGAAAATTGAAAGGCTTAACGGTTAAGAGTTCGAAACTTAGCAGGATTACGATATATTAATAACAGAAGTCAATCAAAGTACTTTCCTGCTGAAAGATTTTTAACAAATCCAATTATATTATTACAACATATCGCGAATTTGAACTTCATAGTAATTATATCGGAACTTTGAGTATTAACACCAATGCTTCAACAGGTGGGATTTCACTATTACAGAATATTCACCGTTGATTCGCTAGCCACCATTTTCAAACTTAATATTAAGTACATAGCTTACGAGTTAAGCCCCTCATGTTCACGCCTGGGAAACTTAATATATCAAAGTTTAACATTTCTGTATTTAAATGATTTATTACTATTTTAATCTTCGATATAATTTATTGAATTAACCTAAGTATAACAGGGAAAATCTAAAAACTAATTATAATTATAAGTAACCCTTTACTTAATCTAAATGAAATCCATTCCTATGCAACTTGGTTTCAATAATAATCGTATTCCCGCGCTGAATAGCTATCGCTGTGCGCATTATATGAACCAGCCCTCTTGTCAATGTTTAGTTTAAGTTTAGCTTTATAGTCGCAGTTAAAGTAGAAGGTAAAGGGCTGGTTTCATTCGAAATTTGCTTATCCATCATTACGTATCTATCTACATTTCAAAAAAGTTTGGGTTAAGCCAACCTTTTTTACTTGTACAACACATCTTGATTCCGTACATAATGCTACAGAGTAGGCGTCTTCTTGCAGTAGCAGAACAGGAATCGGGATTTTGGCTTGATACAATGTTAGATAACTTAACCCTATATATTTGCACCTGCTTGCGAAGGGGGTAAAAGCTGTAGAACTTCATCGCTATGTTTGCGGTGCAGATTTGGACCCCTTTGTACATCATGGCCCTTCTCGTGAGCAGAGTGCTGGTTGTTTGACACACCATGCAACTATAAACGACATCATTCGAAGGACTCTTGTTACCGTCACTATGGTGGCTTGTTTTTCCGAATGGTCTCGCACGTAAGTATGGCTACCAACCCGATGAAATAACGTAGATTCCCTGTAGCCGAGGCAGAGTGTTAGTATGTGATGCTGCTTGTGGTGTCATATTTACACCCTATCACCTCCAGGCTTCGTAGCTTGGCGCAGCTGCAGCTGAAATCAGTTTATACAGGAACTAAATATTTACGGTGTTTGTGGTAGTCTAGAGACTAAAATATTCATAAACAAAATTCACCTTGCCTCATGAATGTATCCAGTGACCCTAGAGCTAGCATGCTTTCGCTCAGTGTATTAGCAAGGCTATACAAAGAGGAAATGTTGCCAGCATTTTAGTTCCATCCATCCGTTCATCCATCAGCCTTTAAGTGTCCACTGCTGGACAAAGGCATCCCCCAGGTGCTGCCACTTTGACCGCCTTTTTCCTAAGCCAACAACGCCGACTTTTTGATATATTTTTTATATTTTGTTTTTATACATAATACGTACATATTTCAATTCTTTTTTATATAGTTATAATATAATAAAATAATAATAATAATAAGTCCTTTTATTTTCTTACTGAATCCATCATGTAGTATTAACAAAGTTTATATGACATTTCAAAATATCAATATAAGCAATTAAAAAGAATGACTAAATTTTAAAAAGTGCTTGATGATGATTTTCCTACCATAAAAAATTCAGTAGAGTTAAACGATAGTACGCTACACTGCGGAAACAAATACTTAAATGGTTCATGGAGTTAACGTACATAACAAAAAAAATCTGATAAATTGATAAGCTTCCTCCTTTTTAGAAGTCTCTTAAAACTTTTTATAAGTCGATATCAAAATAGACATATAAACTTATTTTAACTACGACATAAATGCCTTAAGAAATCCACACTATAGTAACATTTTTTCAATACCAGAGCAAAAGTGCTTGAGGCTACTTCAGATAAGATAAATAATAAATCGAGTAAATTTAACTAAGCGTTCGTAACTACGAATTCCATGTAAATTTCTCGTATCATTGAGAGGCAAATAATAAGATGAAGCAAACTTGTAAAATATTTCTGCCCGACTGCGTAGGTGGCATGAAAAGCGTAACGAGCAAAACGATTTATCGTGCAACTTTGCTCAAGTTGCCTGACAGTAATATGCTTATTTGCTGAACGTGAGTGTCAATATTTTTATACTTTCCGTTGAAGCACTTACATATCGTTAAGTGAAAGATTTATTTTTATACAAAAATTTCGGTTTGCGGTTGCTTGTAATCTTCCTCTCCGAAACTGTTTGACCAACATTTATCTATTGTTTTTGTATTTATGAAGTCACCTGAATGCTTTATTGTAATGATTGGACAGAATAGGGAGCGCTGTCATATCCAGATTCCTTACTAATTTCCCAACCAAATTATTTTTTGGCTCCCAGCATATTTAAATTTCATTCTACCTCACTTTGGTCCCGCGGTAATTTTAATATTACTAAGCTAAAGTTTTACGATAAATTAACACTAAGATAACGCACGATCGATACGATAATATTCATTTTCATAGTCGTTTCTCAAGACTTTCAGCCGTATAAGTAGGTTTTAGACTAAATCAAATTTTTAAAATCAGAAACAGTTTTGGCTTTCTACTTTCAACTCTTTACGTACTAAGCTTCACATTGTTATTACTTTGATCCTAGGGATCATGATATTATATTCCGAAAACCTTCCCCAATGACCTCGAAATCTAAAAATACTTTTCAAATCCGGCTTACTTCCAGAGATTAACGCGTTCAAACACAAAAAGACTATCTTGCACTTTACGATATTCGGAAATATAAATGAATGTAAAGTGGGAAAACATATAAGTGTCACAGCTACGGTAAGGAATATTATTAGAGCTGCGCAAAAATAATCGAAAATAAGCATGAAATCAACAATTTTGGCCGTTTTAGATACTTTTAATAACATCGCATCTCGAGTAGCAACAAACCGAGCAAACTTGTCGGAATCTTCTTGGAAACTTCAGATCTGTAGCCGATACCCAAAGACATTCCTTGTTCCGTATAATCCGTGCACTTTTAAGTCCCGAAGTATTTACTGGCGATGTTGGTTTCATTGAAAGATCCTTCTAAAATTACTTTCGATAAGACACGTGTCTCAACTTAGACAAGTAAATAAAAGCGAAAACTAACAAAACACCTATCACTAGATTTCATAAATTATTCTCTTTATTATTACGTTATTTATTAGTCCGTTGACCTTAAAATGTAAAGTAATAAACTTATTTTCAATTTTAGGTCAACAGACTTACAATGTTTTGTGTGTGTTTGACTTAAGGCAAATGGAATATTTTTTGATATACGAGCATTATTTCAACCGTACCTCACTTTATGAAATACATCTGCTCTTAGAATAATTAAATGGCTTATTAAGAGCTGTCTCTAGTACAAAAGAGTTTAGAGTTTATTTTTTATGTGCTAATTTCCTAAGTAAATTATTCCTAATGGACCATCATATACTTTGATTTATAATCCCTTGATATTTTTCTTCATAACTAAATGTTCAGATATTTTTTATTCATAAACTTAAACACTACTCAGAATTAAATGACTAACATTCAATTATACACATACCTATCTTGTTGTCTATCCGATGTATTTGATTATCCTCGAGTTTCCTTTTTAACGCCCTATAGATTTACTTAGAAAGGAATGCAGCCAATATATAGGTATATTTAAAATATATTTTCTCAAAATGGGAATGAGTTAAGCCTTAAGCAATCAGACTGAGCGCAAATTGATAGACATCACACAAAATTTAATGAAAAATTCTTAGGCGTAACCTAGCAATGTTTTCCCTTATAGTAAAATCAAGTGATATATATAATAAACAATATTAACAAACAATATAAACAAAACAAAATACTGATGTAACTAACTAATAAACAAAATTAGAATGTCTGTTTGTGATATTAAAATAATCGCTTTTTTTTACGAATAGCTTATGTACGTACACAAAAATAATATTTTTTACAATTTTGCCTGCCTTTCTATCTGTCTGTTTGTTCCGTCTGCTCCCTGGAACGGTTGGACCGATTATGACGTGACTTTCACTGGTAGATTTATGCTACTTTTATTTTGGAAATATATATAATAAACGCGGACGAAGTCGCGGGCATAGGTAATATAATACCTTAAACAATAAACTTTAATATAACACCACAAATAAGTTATTTGTAGCAGCTACGTTCGAAATAAGTTTGTACATACATATTCCATGTTTGCCGAACTAAGTAAGCTTAAGGCCACAATAAATCTTCCAGCTTATTGATCCAACAATAGTATTTGTAGGTACACATTCTTTAAGCTTCTCTCGTAGTAAAGTTATAGTGGTTTTGCAAACACACGAGCCACGTATCGATATTAACTATCACCTGATGTCATTTACATTTCCGAGAAATTTTAGAGTCCTCAAGGGAAATAGGGTATTATCATTCTTACAACTTAATCTCGAAAAGTTGGTCAGATGCGACTGGGATGTGTTAGGATATGTTTTGTTAGTCAGTTTGCAGTTCAGTTTTGTATGTATCTATATGTATCCATCAGGGTAGCCAAAGTGCCACGTGTTGTTTTATATCTGTCGCTGTTCAAGGACTTACGGATGTTGGAATCGGATCTAACCTTAAACAGGATTGAAGTCTTATCTGAGTTCTGAGTAGATGCGTTGCTTCCTCTGAAAAATAAAATTGGCGTCTCACTTAAATTTATCCTATAAACAAATTTCTACAACCAAAACCAACGAATTGCTACGATGCTACGGTGAAAATGCCTCTTCTCTGGTCGAACTATGTTCTCTATCACCTACATTTTTGTTAAATAAATAGAGATTCCATAATTATGTATTTCTTAACAGTTGTTAAATTGATAGTTCAGCTAGTCAAAAAGTTTTTAGACACGTAATTTTCCTTTTCCACTTCATTTCCACTATTCCACTGCTTTACATAGGCCTCCCACAGGAGGGGGTTTTTGCCATAATCACAGCGCTTGGCCATACTCGTTGATGACCGTAGTGGGTGTAAATGTACACAGAAAGATGCTGCTGCCCATCTCCTAGATCGATCTTAGTCACCTTCTACGAAATCCACGGAAAAAGAGGGAATGGTGTTATTCGCGGCCGGCACCACACGGCTAATAAAATAAATATAATAAATATGCTTATGTTATCGTTGCTATATTATGCGTTGACTTTCGACTTCCAAAGTAATTTTCCGGGAATGTAATTTAATTCTATGGCTAATACAGCTTTCGTCAACGTCGCGTGAAACGAATAATCCTATATACGTGATAATGAGCTATTTCAAAAAGGCGAGCGGTATTGATCGAGATGGTAGAAATCTTATTTTTTCTTTTGTATTTAGCATTAAAACAGAGTTGATTTGATGGATTTTCCTCGTCAGAATACTGGGTCAAAAACAACGTACATAATGTCATTAACGAAAAATATGTCTGATAGTTAAGTTTCAACTGACTATTCATTCAATGTAGTAAATGACCACAAGAGGAATGGTTCGTTCTCGAGTAGAGAATTGCGTTCGCTATTGAGTGCAGGAATGCTATCAGCGATCTTGATGCCATGCCATATGGGTACAGATTATCTGTATTTTGTTTAGCTTAGTTTATATTTTATGACTATTAAATTTGTCGTTGTCATTATTATATACAGATAAAAATGTTGAAGATATAATTTACTATATTAATAATTACTTATTCTGTTTAGCATAATTTGGTTTATAAATTAATTCACCGATTCGCTTCCGAGAATTACTCAAGCTAGCCACATTTAGCATCGGTTGACCAGGCACCCTCTTTGCATAAAATGAAGTACCTTGCATCTCACCCGTATATAAACCAATTTACTTTGAGCGTTGCAAAACCGTATCGTATGAATTTAAATTACCAATAGCTCCATGAGAATATAACACGAGCCCTCAAAGCTCGCCTTACATTACAAACAAAATTGGAAAATATTATTTCTTACAACTACTTCTCACGGTAGTAGTCTCTTTTACAAAGCAGGTGCACTATTACAAGGATGTCTGAAAGAAAGAATTTGAATATCAGCGCGCAGGTTTTTCGTAGTGATGTGGCTTAGCAACAAATCTTTTGTAGGCATGCATCTATCCATTTTTCTATGGTAACCGTGACGTATATTCCGTTAAATTGTTAATAAACAAATGGAAAATAATTATCACTTTGTTTAATGGTATATAAAATTATAGTGAAAGAAGTTTAATTTATAAGAAATTTGTAAGATGTTAATTTTATAATAAATCAACTATAAAAATTATTTATAGTCAAATTTTATTAAAAAAAAACGAAACATTATAAAAATTACCAACCTGCAAGTTGCCTTTATGATGGTGGCGTGGATGCCCCATCTCATCCTTAGACAAAATCCATAAGACCGTAATCTATTAACGACAAATACTAATTCTTCATAAAATATCTCAATTTAGTAAATAGTACACACAAATTAAATAGTATTTTAGATCAAAACATGTGACATATAAAAATTTTCGCGATTCTTATAAAATTCACAAGTTGCAAGAAGTTGTGTTTGCCACTTTTATACCACTAGAATAAAGTTAGTATGAGGACAAGATTGCTGAAGATCCGCTCTCGGAAAATAAAATTCAACAGTTTCCGTCTAAACGATGAACTCTTAAGAGGGAAATACTAAAACGCACAATTTTCTTCACGTTAGAAGTGTAATGAAGAAAAAACGACTTTGTGTATAGATGACAGAAGAATATACTAATTGATTATTGTTAGTAATGTAAATGTAAGTAAATTAAAGTTAATGTATGTAAATTTACTTACATTAGAACCTTTTAATTCAGATATTTTATTTCATTATAAGGTACAATGTAAAATCATAACTCGGCTTTGAGCGCCCTGTGGTCTAAAGTTGACCGGGAGAAATAAGGCGGCGGAAAAAATTCTTTATTAATTTCTAATCGATTTAAAGACGATCCTCGAACTATGTAGCAATTTAATATTACGAAATTGGTTTATTCCCTTAAGCTACGAGTACGTCTCACTTATGTGGTATTTGTTATCCAAACAAGTGAATGTACGATGTAGTAATTTCGTTTTCTTGTTCAGCTGAATGAGATGTAAATAGCAAAAGGTATTTTATGTACGACAGTGTTAAACAAACAGCTGTGTAATTTTGTAATATTACACAGGGCAAAAGGAAACAGATTAATTACGTCAGAACTAGTATTCGCGCTAATTCACAACTGGATTCTTAGCTCAAAGCGTTTCGTTTAATATAATCACAATCTGATTTTAATTAATTTAACCATTCCTACATTGCAGCCAAATGTTATTTAATTTAGGTGATTATTATTTTTGTCACATTTTTGGGGTAATGCAAGCAGCGTAAGCATATCAGTCTAACTTGCAGAGTGTACCGTGTTCGATTTCTAGCCGTCCAGATATGTAAATAATTAATTTAGAAATTTATTCTGGTCTTAGTTGTTTGTTTGAAAGTTTGAACTTTCCGAATGTCTTTAGTGTAACTACAAATGACGTGTTTTTACATATACTACGACCTAACAAAGAGATAATGTGATTAAAAGAGGTCTACAGTGTAGTCAAAAGGACGGGTAATATGATTATACACGGCTACGGTGTAGCCAGAAAAATGGTTAACACGATTATTGCGCGACCACGACATTGCTTAATGACATCGAGTGTATAAAATATGTAGATATATATAAAATGTGCTTAAACGATTCCTGTTTTTTTTTTATTGCGAGAGAGTAAGAAACGGGCATGCAGGCCACCTGGTGTCAAGTGGTCATTGCAGCCCACAACAGACAACCACGTCCAATCGCAAACAGAACTGAAGTTCTATTTAAGGATGGACGCGGATGTGTTCTTACTCTTGAGGACTAAGATGGTCGCCTCCAATAGTGTGTATCTGGTAACCACACCTCCCCAACCTAAACAGAATACATAAAGAACATGTTGCTTTACGGCAGGTTATGAGGGTGGCGGTGGTACTGCCCCGGGCGGCTCTCGACTCTAACGGCTCTACCGCCATTTAGACTGTTTTTCAAGCAAAAAATGTTTGTCTATTGTCTGTCAGTCAATTTTAGCAGTTTTCAATTATATTTAATTAAATTACATCATAAAAGCTTCATAACAGTTTTGATTTCTATATTTCTGTATTTTATTAGTTTGATTAGAAATATTCTTATCTCATGTCTCCCACGTTTAAGCTAAAAAAGAGTCCCAAAATAATTGACGCCATATCTAATTATAGGACTGTGCACGCTATTGCCACCCACATACATAGAGCGAGCCGGATCAAAATAGCTCTTGGTATATAACATATTTTTGCATCTCTATATATATTTAATACCTCGACGTCTACGGAATAATTATAAAATTATAACAAACCGGAAACGTAATTTAAGGAAAAGACAATGTCCTTATTACACAACTACGAGTTATATCTTTCTAGTGTTCAGACGTTCTGTCGATTAACATAACCTAGTTTAGACTGGTGGTGGATGTTCTGGCGGATCCTCAAACAGTTTTGCTTCCGGCACTCAGCACTTTGCACTACCGGAGTGCTCCTTGACAAGTCACTTCGATCTATAATGTACTAGAAGTTTTGCGCAGCCACTTAGGAACGATGACTAACAGTTATGATTTAAATTGGTAAACGGATCAAAATATCTATTTTAAGTCAAAATTGATTTGTTGGGTTTAGTACAGTCTAAAATGTAAACCTGCGCGCATTCCTGGAACATAAGAGCGACATGGTCTAGGCAGTCTTCGGCAATATATGTATGTATTACAATGTAATGTAATTTAACGAGTATTTCATATCTTGAATAGAAATAATAGGAAGGTGCATAATAAACTTTATTTTTATGTCATTTTGCTTTTAATTTTATACTTTTTCCTAATGAAGCTTTGCCGTGTCAAGCAATAGTACCCGACCGACATGATCACACTAGTACAAAGGGTAATTCTTATTGATTTCTTCACTGCTTATTGCATAAGAAATAAATACATTATAATTTATTTTTACATATTACAATAACAATAAGTTATTAACCAACCTTGTTTATTTTAACGGACATCAATAAATAAAGTTCTTCGTACAAAATCGGATAAATACAATTTAATCAAATTATCTAACCAAGGTTTAGATTTTCATAGGATCCGATGAAATGTTAAATAATACATTGGACAGTTCTAGTTTATATGTATTAATAAGGAATAAAAATCTTCTTTTGTTTGTTTAAATTACCATCATGCCTTTCCACAATAATAATTTTATTCGGTTTTACAATATGCGAGTGTTCCGGTTACCCTAGATATGATTAAATGATTTCATACATTTTTTGGCTACGTGGAAATATAATATTTTTTATGTTTGCACGTTAATTAAAAGATGGATTGTTTGTGAAGGTACTGTCTGATATAATATGTTCACTCCTATCTATAGCTATCACTGAACTAGTTTAAACATAACAGAAGCGCTACCTGCACTTGATTATAGGGGCATTGTTAAGAACATACTTACTTCTAAGAACTTATTCTTATCTTACCACGCCGTTTATATCACAATACCTAATACCTATTTCTGGAGCGAACATTCACAAATACTACGAGAAATATCAAATTAATTCTCCATTGGAATAGTTCAGTTATATATCCGACTAGAATAACAAGTTTAGACAGATTATGGATTTCTCGAGGAATTAGTGCAAGACACCAATTCTGCATTCAATTCACAGAATTCTTTAGGCTATTGCACTGCACGGAGGCCTCAATATTTGTGTTTGACACTGGATCAAGTATTATTTTTTTTGAGAAGAGTAGCAAACGAGCATGCAAACCACCTGATGTTTAGTAGTCACAGCCCAAAGACATCCATGTACAACCACAAACACGACCGAAATCCTATCTGAGCTCAAACGTAGATACGTTGCTATTCCTGAAGACTAAGATGGTTGCCTTTTTGTTGAGACCAAAAGATCGGTTCAACTGCATATAGTGGTGATAGCCAACTGGTAAGACAACCACATTTCACGCTAGAGTCCGGGGTCGATCTCTACCTTTGTTTTATTTATTAGCATGTTAGAAATTATTACTTACGATTTCTGTGAAGAAGCACATTATGATGACACTTATTCTCATAAAATTCTCAAATATGTATGAAGGCTAAACACCGCATGTGCCAGTATCAAAGATACATCAAAGATCAACATCAAATCAATGATTATTAGATCAGTATATTCTTTAAAAACTTTTTTGAACGGCAAACCTACCACCGATTCGTAGATATACCATTTTGGAGAAGAGTCTGTGAAAGAATCCCCTAACTGCCTTGTCTGCCTAATACTTCTCCATTGGAAGTTCTTTTCAAGCTACAAGCAACATTAGGTATTTCAACTGATTATTTACTGGTATTAATAGTTCGTTGTCATGTCGACCATCGATCTTTGAAAACAACATCCAAACCAAGTCAATCTTCTTTTTTATATCGTTATAGATGCTTGAATCTTCAAAATTAAGTTGGACTGCTACTTTTACTCGCTGATGACGAGGTTTACAATATTAGCAATACCATATATAATATTTCTGTTACATTTATCGAGGACCAAGATTGAAAGCCTCGAAGAAGTAAATGTTCGTATCATATCCATAAAAACAGCACTCTAGTGTAGTGCATGTATATGCAGATTACGTAGATAGATAGCTCCACTGTAGCAAATGCATTTCCCAGAGGTAGCAAGTATGCGTTTCACTTTAGTTAATCTATGTAAACTCAGAGTGATCCGGAACCGAAGTTAGAAGAGTAGTTAGAAGAAGTGTAGAAGTGTATAATGGGTCACAGGTTTTCTTTAACTCGATAACTTCGTCCAGTTTGTGAAAACCTCTACCTCTTGCTTTCACATCTGGCAAATTACTCCAACCATCCGATGGAATTATACGTATAATAATTCTGTTCAATTGACGTGAGAGCAGTACAAAATGAGCTCGTAAATATCCACATCACCGAAGAGAACAGAATTATTACCTGAGTTCATAAATGTAAATCCATTTAATGGTAAAATTTCAAATATTTCGAAATACAAAAAGTATCATATGGGTTACCAATAGATAATTCCAAGCTTCAAGCTGGGTAACCTCTACTTTCCAGACAAAACATTGTAATAGCTTCATGGTGGAGTGTGGCAGTGGTACCTCCACGCTCAAACTATAGTTCTACTGTTTCAAAATTATTTTTAAAATAGTGTAATTTACAAAAATTCTGTCTCCAGTAGACGCTTTCATTGCATTATGTATTTAGGCTTGCAAGTGATACTTTTTGTGGTTACAAGTATTAGTACGTCCTCACCAAGTAGCCTTGAAAAAAAGAGCTACCTACATAAGGGGAAACGAATGTGTATGACGTAACATTACATTACCTATTTGATGTAATGCAAAAATGCCATTTTATGGAATAAAATTATTCAAAAGGACGTTATAGCTTAAGCTATAGGCTACAATGACGGCCAAATATATATTAGTCAGCATTTTTTTTTCAAAACTATGCCTCTTATTCTGCTAGTGTCTTATTTCACTTATAATACGACCTTAATAAATTTGATCTCCAAAATAAGTGGAAATTCAATCTCAGAACTCCAACGTGGATGGCCGAATATCATAACATCATGTTCCCAACCACCGGCTCTTATAATTCCGATTATTTATAAGATACTTTTTTCATTTTGACATTGAGATTTACCCTTATCTTATCTGATTACGTCGACATTTTTCCTTACGTTTCTGAAAGGCATTATATGTAGTACGCCCGGGTAAGTACCACCGCCACACATTATACCGTAAAGCAACCTTTATTACATATTAAGTAGGACTGAGTTCAGTTATGATGGAAATATGGATGTTATTGTTTACAGTAGGTACTTTTAACATTAGAAACAGCAATGCATTCTCGGTAAAGCTATTTTATACACAGCTTCTACCCTTCTCATGTTAAGCTCTGAAATGTTGATCACACATCAATAACATTGAAATGGAAAGTTATTGTTCATTTGGAAATTGCTTGATCGGAAAACTTTTGTTTTCTGCGAGTAATTCGTAGATAACGTCACTTATTTATATTAATTGGCTGCAATCTTATTTTTTTATATCTCAAAACTGTGTACGCCCACTGCTAGGCTCTGCTTATACTCCACCACATTGCTCCAAGTGATATTCGTGTCCATTAAATATCTCTTTCATGGAAATATCAACAGAGAATTCGCTGCATACGTTAGTGACTTTTCTAAATTGTTTTTTTTTTCAAATAGAATCCGAAGCAAAGCCGTAAAGCCAAAAGTGACCGTCGCATTTGGCTTTCGAATGTTCAGTGTCGGCGGCATAAACTGTGCACTTTGTGTTGTTATAAACTACGCCAGTCGGATGTTGCATAGCCCCTTTGTGCCCATTTTCACTCGAAAGTTCTGTGTAACGGGCTTTAGGATGGGATAACATTATTTTGTTTATGGACTGTAGGCACAATATCGATTTTATCTATATACTAACATTATTATTTACAATATCGTCTGTAATTTGTTTATGCACTTAGACAATACAGCGTTTAAGTGCATAGTACCACCATGATTTAGATGACTTTTTTTATTAAATAGTATAAGTCTACACTATCATATAAATTGCAATATAACAAAACCAGACTCTACCCAGATCTTCGTATTGTAAAACAATTGCGTCTCAACGAAAAATTGATGCAATAATTTTAGTGCAGTCTAGTTAATGCTACTTAAATATTCCATGGATTTAAAGAGATAAGCAGAGACGTCTAAATACAAGTTGTTTTCAACAGTGCCATATAATGAAGTGGACTCCGGCTCGGCGCTCGTGCAAATGTTCGCATACGTGCACGCCCCTACGTGCAAGTACATCGTCGCCATCGGCGCGCTCGCTGGTCTCACCGTCTCCATGTTCGGCTCCATGTTCCCCATGCCGCGCGTCGTGTACGCCATGGCCCTCGATGGACTCATCTTCAAGTAAGTTGCCAACAATCTATATCAATTTGAGGGCCAAGCGGGCTGGTTCCCTTAACAGATATGGTTCCCTTAACAGAGGCTACGTGTTTGCCCCGCTTCGCCTTCCAACCTTTGGAAAGTAGAATCCGTGTGCCAAAAAAAACATAAACAATTAGTTCCATTTATGAATGATGCTACTCATGCCAAGAGGGCTGGTACATGTCTCGTGCAGACAATTTCGATCGCTATTCAGCGCGGGTATGCAACCAGCTGTCTTGGCATGCTGCATGGACACGGACTCTCTGTAGGATTTTTAGGCTAAATCTTTTATTAAAATAATTTTTAGGTATAATATTATATTTAAATTAATTATTTATGTATACTATTAGGAGAAAATCTTGAATATTGAAAAATATTTTCCCGACCTCATACGTTAAAGTTATTAATGTGTAGTCAAAACTACTCCATTATAACATTATATCTAGATTTTAGGCCTTAGCTTTAGCGGTGTTTCGTGAAGCATCAAATAATAGAGATCTCGTGAGGCCCAAAGAACATGATGAATCATTCACCGTATTCTCAAAACAAGCATCTTATAAGCCCAAGTGCTCATTTAGCGTGCCCGGATAAGAAGTACATTTTCACTGCATTTAAATGTACTTAAAGCTTTTTGTTCATTTTAACGCCTCTATAAAGGACAAACCTCATGTCTTACAGTGTCTAATGCTAAATAAAAAAAATGAATTTCATGAAACGAATTAAAAGTTTTTAATTTTATATTTTTAATGTTTATTGTTATATTTAATTAGTTATTAGCTGTGACTTTGATCACATAATAATCAATAAAAACAATACATTTACTGACAATTGCATATGTATATTATATGTGTGTGTGTACGTGTAATTGCTGATATTCATCCTTATAAAACATTCTGAAGAGATAATTTCCTGTTATGATTTTGAAGTCGTAAAACAGATGCACTGACAGAGTTGTTACTTAGTACTAACAGGTCAAATACATGTTCAATTGACTTAATTGAAAATATTTAGCAACATGTCTTTTGTAGAATGTTTGTAATACCTCTTAAAGAACAGTAAATGGGTTGGTCTTAAAAAGAGAAAACAAAACAATAAAGCTACAAAGTCAGTGTCTCAAACTTTAAATTCAATTTCGTTTACACCCCCAGTTGTACCAGCGTACAAGTTTCACGGAAACTATCTAATGCCTCTTTGTTAGTGTACGGTACCGTCCATGGCAGTTCGATTTACAAATGTACACTACATTCTCTAAATCGTCTGTCTTATTTCCGGTATGTGTCATTGCCCCCAAACTGCAACGTTCCGGGAATCGAATCAGTATAATTGAAATTCCAACACCACGTGGAACATTACCCTGTGCTCCGTGTTTAACTTTATTTTATTTTTTTTATTGTGATAGAGTACGAAACGGGCATGCAGGCCACCTGATGTTAAGTGGTCACTGCAGCCAATGGACAACCACGTCCAATTTCAAATAGAATAGAAGTTCTATTTAAGGATGGACGCGGATGTGGACTTGAGGATTGAAATGGTCGCCTCTAACAATGTGTATCCGGCAACCACACCTCTCCAACCGAAACACGATACATGTTGCTTTACGGCGGGGTATGAGGGGGGCGGGGGGGCCCGGGCGAGCTCTAACGGCTCTATCACCTTTCTGAACACAACTGTAACACAACGGTTTATAATAAATCATTTTCAACTATTCTGACTACAAAAAGCATGCCTATGTTATAATGTTCTTAACGATACATTATTGAAAGCATTCTTCTATGTATCGAGTCTCAATCAATGCGAACTATTTATATTCACGATAAACTCTCGTTATGAGCATTTTACATTATGAACTACACCTAACACAATACCTTTAGATGTTCGGTTAGATAAATTCATAATGAATTGCAGGACTGTGCAAAAGCCAAGTTATGGCAGCACCACGTTTACACGGAAATAATAGCAGAAGATTAAATTCTAGAATCAAACGACTGTAAGCAGATCAAAGTGACCTATTTTGGTAAACCTTACAACTATTATTGGTTTTTCGATAAGTATTAAACGCATCACATTTTTTATGAGAATATTTACTTTCAGTTTCTTTACGTACATACGAGTACATGTATCAATTGTTTTTTAACATGAATAATTACAATATATATTTTTACATAACATAACTGTTTGTTGTTAAAAATACTTACATTTGTATTGCATATTTTTTAACTGCCAATACAATAGTATTACAAATAATCTAATTTTTATAACAAACCCTTTTTCTCATAACAATATTGTATTTGCTATTTGTTTATTTTACACTTAGTTAATCCCAAGATCTCAAATATTTTTTAACTCTTTCCCTGTAGCGTGATCCAATTACATATATTCTTATATATAATGCGCTTAATATACAATGCGCTTGCGGCTTGTACACACCTGTGTTGTACGTACAAATCCGTATGGATTACAACAACAACAAAACAACAACGAACGGGCGAACAAAAGTACTGTGTTTACGTCGTCGCTATAACACTGGGGGCGGATATTACGTCTGTATACTCATAGTTGCTAAACTTACAATATTTCAGTGAATGGTCGGCGCATCTCCTACAGAAATAAGCTCCAGTTTAGTGCCGCCTCCCGCAGCACTGCCCCGATCTAATATATGAGCGTGGCAAAGTCTTAATGTAACTACAGAAAATTAACAGGCACCTTTTTATTTAGGCAACTGTCGTCTATCTCCGAGAACACCGGCACTCCTGCCTTGGCGACTGTCTGCGGTGGTGTGGTCGCCGCCTTTGTGGCTTTATTCATTCAGCTGGAAGTCCTCGTCGAGATGATGAGCATTGGTAAGTGTTAAGTACCAATAGACATTATAGAATAAGCAGACAGGAAGTTTCAATCGCTTATTAAGCTGATTACTTAATGATTATTGACTTAGATAATTTCAATCGATATTTAAAATGATTACTTTTTTATGTGACAAGAGTAGCAAACGAGCATAAAAACATCAGTACGCTAAATAGTCGCAGCCCACAGACATCCACGTACAACCACAAACACGACCAAAATCCTATCTGAGCTCGAACGTAAATAAACGTATCTACGTTCACGTATATTATTATACGTAAACGCGCAAACGTAGCAACGGCTACTCCTGAAGACTAGGATGGTCGCCTCGCTTCAACGTGTAGCTGGCAACTACACCTCTCCGACCGAAACACAAGTAATGCTTTACGGAGTTGACTTTACGGAAACTGAGTTTACATTGTAACTTTAATCCAATTAAGTGTACGTAAATACGGCGGATTATGAGAGCGTGATTAGTTATTGACTTAATGTTCTGTGAGGTTCGACCGGGGAAGTAACACCGTCAATTTTATAATCTTCCGTAAAACAACTCTTTTGTTTCGGATGGTGAGGCGTCAGTTTCATTCGTGCTCGGCTGTACTACTTATTGTTGCTACTCCTGAGGACCATTTTAGTCCTCAGGAGTAGCAACACATCTCTGTACGACCTCCGATAAGACTCCAATCCTGTGTGAGGTTGTAACACAGAGATTTCTGAAAACGAGGTGACCTACTCGTTCCTTTAATACTCTCCTGACGTCAAAAATCTTCTCATGCCCTTTGTAGCGCAAAAGGTTGCTGGTCGAAAACGGTTAACAGTACGGAGTTGTATTACTTGGTTAATTGGTAAATATTTTATTCACGCCGTCGAAATTGTATTTTAATTATTATAGTATCCATCAAACAAGCTTTAAGTTTGTTCGAGTATTTCAATGGAATTTAAATGTATCGTACTGTCCTTGCTACGTGACTTTTATAATATTTATTAATTTTGGCTGAACCTCTTCATATTTCGAAATATAAATTCTGTCTTTGGAAAACAATGTCCTTTATCTTTCGTGCGGCGTCCTTTGTTTCAATCTTGCATTAATATGATATAAATTAATTTTAATATTAAAATTAAACTTTTAAGTCCATAGTATTGTTAGTAGTTAGTCCGTGACGGCATTTGTTCTTTTGATATAAGGGTAATTGGACGGACATTCTTAGAAGAGATTAATATATAATCATCATCATTATATATTACGTCATAAGATTTAATATATAATCTATATAGTGTATATAAAATAAGACTAAGGTGCCTCTGACTGTCCCAGAGATCAGCAGAAACAGCTGTGTCTAGAATCCTAAAATTTTCCGACAAATTAATTATAGGTATAGCTAAGTAGGTACAAAGAAAACATTTAGAAATTCCACCTTAACTGGATAGAATAGAAGATTAAAAGTACGGCTTTCTAATTGCTTATATAGATTTCAAATATGCTTATAGGGTGATTATAGTAGAGCTGCACGATTTATGGGACTGTAATTTGATATCAACTTCTACTGCCGCGGGGAAAACCTACAATAATATAAACATCAGAACAGCGACACTAACAATTGTTATGATCCAGAAACATTTAATTTCGTTGAAACTCGTTACTATATCTCGTCGTTTAAAGTTACAGCTCGGTAATTGATACATCAATATATGTTTACACAGAAACAACTATTTTGAGAGGAAAATTTGAATAAACGTTTTCGTAGAACACAATACGAATTAAATCCGTGAAACGCGACAAATTAATTTGGATGTTGACAAAGTTTTTAGTATCCTATTTCATTTAATGATAGCCGGCAGCTTTCACAGAAAATATACACAACACGAGTATGTACCGACTCAGTTAAAATTATCAGTAAATTTATATTTACTGAAACATTACAATATAAGGTTTCTTTTGTCTTACACTCTTTGATCAAAGCTTAGCGAAACTTTGGTACACATTTCCGTTTGATTCTTAAATACATATGTATTATAAATATTTTCCTAAGCTGCTTATCATTTTATTCCAAATAAATTGGCGCACAAGCTGAAATTCAAATTTATTATTTATGGTAGACGAACAAATTCAAATGTTTTAATCATTAAATTGCTATTAAAGACGGCCAACATTACAATTTAAAATTAGTTTATAACCATTGAGCGCGGTGTTGGTCAAAGTTGATTGGGAGAAGAATCTTCTCGGCAATCTTTTTAAATCAGTCGTCAATAACATGCACATTACCCTGAATAACTTTAGAAAGATAGTGAGATCACGAGACAGGTAATCGAGTATGTGAGAATCCCTCCAATGCCATACGCCCACAATTTTGAGTAAAAAAAAATATTACATCGAAAATAGAAATAGCCCTGTGAGGTTGACTCAATCCCAGATTTTCTTATCATTTAAAATATTGAAGGAAGATAAACGGGCTTAGAAATATAACGTCGTGTCAACATTTTAGGTAACCTTTCAAAATCTCTTATAGATTTAAAGTTTTGAACGGAAATCAATTATGTTCATTATAGATACTAACGTTCACATGGTATTCTTCACGAAACGTAGATTTAGGTATCTACAAAAAATGGTATAGCAATACTTAACTTCATAACAAGACAATCAAACACGGGCATATGGGGCAGAATAGTAGTTTTAACATTGAAGAAAGAAGAAAAAGAAAACGACCAACATTCACTTTTATAACAGCAATGATTCTCTCATAACACTAATTTATAGATTTTGTACAACAATAAGGTGATTGATAGAACCAAAGGTAAAATCACCGAAAACACTGCCAAAGTCAAACACACACCAAAATCAATAATATTTCCTGAAAAGGTTCCTGAAATTTTGTAGATAAGTTTTTATTATAGGTAAGTGTACAGTGTGAGTTAAACTTCGAAGCGGGTAACAAGGGGCTTGCAACCTTGATTAAAATATCAATTATTTTGCGAATGAATCCGCGAAAAAAGCTAGTATTATATAAAATAACAAGGATAACAATTTATGAAGATGACATTCGCTAGTCAGTCGTTAGTCGTTTAGTTTAGTAGTAACTAAATCCCCAATAAATAGCAACTAGTTCCTATTTTCTCTTTATCAGCCGCTCGCTAGCGTTTCAATCTGCGTCGATATTTGAACGATTCAACTGTTTATTGGAGTAACTTTGATGTTATAAATCGTTAGAAGTTTACGTCAAAGCGACGGCTGATTAAAATTGAAAAGTTTATTTTTATTTGCAAACAAGGTGAGTTCGAACTCTCTGTCTGTATCATGTTTGTTTTTAATAAAATATTTGTTGAGGAGGACGCTCTCTTTATCAAGTAATTTGCGTGGTTCTGGCTTCTGCTACATCCGTCCATGCGTCATATACTGGATTTATATGAACGTATACTTAGGCCTACCCTATATGAGTATGTCGCAGTCGTATGAAATGTATGCTATCCTTATTAATATACAAAAGTGAATAGTGAATACTAAGTGATTGTCAAAAAAAACATAACAAAATCATCAAAAAAGTCAATTGACAAGCAACTCTCGTGTTTTTAAAGTTAAGCAAGGTCCTCAAAAGTATCTCAGTCCTCAAAAGTAGCAACGCATTTTACGTGCGATCTCAAGTTGGACCTCCGTTCTCAGGTCGTATGTCAGTGTCAATGACCAACAACAATTACTTAGATAACTTGCGTGCTCATTAGCTACTCTTCTCACGTAAAAAATAGAAATATATTTGCTTAAAATTCGAAGATTTCAAATACAGAATTTGTGTGTGTTTGACAGATGAAGTACCACCTTCACACCCATTTCTAGCTTCTGGTATAATGGTATTGTTCTGGATACAGCCATATTTGTGCACCATCTTAGATTGTGACCATCTTAGTCTTCAGAAGTAGCATCGTAGTTTGTCGTCATTGGTCGTAGAGACCCATTGGCAACAGTAACCAGTTAAAATTACAAAACAAGGTATGAAATAAAAAGGTTTTATGTATAACCTTTTTATTCTGTCTCTGTGTATAGTAGCATTACTGGTACTTTTGATATCGTTTAATCTTACTTGTCAACTAACTTAGATTGCTGACACTCCCTGGAGTCACTTAAACTAAAAGAATTGTTATTTTGTGCCTTTACTGCGTAACTCCATTTGTGTCTAATAGTTTAAGTACAATTTTGTTTTTCTTGAACACTTCGTGCTGTATATTACATTTATGTATTTAAGACGTAAATAATAAGTTTATTTTTTTACTTCATATAAAAAAATACACTTGAAGAGATAAGCCACTCGGAAAATGTTTTTTGTTCCGTTCCTAGAGCCAGTAGATCGGCTGGTATATTGATTGTCCGTTATTAGGCCAGGTCACCACACGTTAAATTAAAAATTGTACTATGCAATTTATTATTATGAGTCAGGCTATATTTGTTTGAAAACACATAAATGTCTTTCGATGGTGTTGCAATTTTAAAAGTAGTAAAACTCTTTAGAATTGTAATTCCAGTCATTGATACGTCTGTAACCGGTCTCAGGCTGAACTTTTACTATAATTATACTCTTGTTTAGAATTACTGACATTAATGAATATATGGAATTGGCCCCTATTGCACAATGTTATCGGTAATAAACTCCATATTATAGGACAGAAATTACACTTGATCTCGATCATGGATGTGTTGCTATTCCTGAGAACTAAGATGGTTACTTTATACTTAGATTAGCCAGTGAGCTGAAACATAACCTAACAATTCATACATCCTAAAATGGGTGCGACGATAGTACCTCCCCGGTGGAGCCGTGCTTATTTTACTACGTAACTTCTTTCTGAATTCTACACAAAACGTAATTGTACTCTACATTTTGTGGGTACATATATGAAACTCCACTAAAAATAATCTCAGAGGTCGGGACATGTCTTTTCATAATTTATTCGTGTCTAACCCAATCTAACAAAGGGAAGCATCTGTGTACCAATATGAATATTCCACTGAATTACATATATTGTTTTGAATAAATAATACTATGTAAAACTACTAATGTTTCGCTGCCAACCTTAAAAATCCCATTTTTGGGCTCGTCTCTATCCACAACTAAGTTAGTTGCTAATCTGACTGATTTTTCAAACCGCCCGTGGCACCTCCGACTGCCGTACATCGTAACCAAGAATTCTTAGTGTACCATTCGAAGAATAATCTGACGTAAAATGTTGCCTTTAGTGGTCACCTATTTTGGAGTTGGATGGGTGACTGCGCCTGACAATTACTGTCATTTACTTACTATTAAATGAACCACTGGGCTACACGAACACTTAAAGTTGCTCATTTGAATCCATCGAAAGTTTCGTTATATACACACATACACACACACATAACACTCCACACTTACTTAGTTCTTTGGTATTATGTTATTGTCTTGCATATACCTAGTGCTAATATCAATGTATGTTTAATCCAATTAAGATACCCACCTTTGGAAGTGCGAGGCATTTCTATCACAAGTGTCTCCGACTAATTAACAGGAAGCCCCGATTACTAGTTCTATTGATTTTTTCAAATAAACGCATTTTTATTTTATTTTATTTTATATGATTTTAAACCAATATTATAGCGGAATTAGCACATTTAATTCTATACTGGGTCCTCACGATTAACAATTTTTGTTTTTTTATTGCAAATTTCAATGCATAAAGCTACAGTTAGCGGGGCGTGATATAGAAGCGAACAAAGAAAAATGAAATAGACGTAAGGTAGATGGATTAATCTACCATTAGCATTTGTAAAGCATTTTCCCCCGCCACCGCAGTTTAACCGTGACCACTGGTTCAAAATATTAGCGATCAAAAATAAAAAATCGTTAATTGCAAGTACCCGTTACATTTTAAAAAGTTTGCTTATTTGTTAAAGAGAATTAAAAAATATATGTACATACAACCTTTTAGCTTCTCTGTAGTAGAGCAAAAATGTATGTAATGGAGCATACGATGTATGTTTGACAATTAAATTAAACCAACAAAAACAGTGTTGGTACTGTGTGCATTGCGAAATATATTTTCCATTGTAATTCAAATACAAGCCTTGGACAATGGACGATATCGGTGCATAAAACAGAGGGCATAAAACATCAATAAACGTGCCTAACAGTTGGACGGCGCGGATACAGCTCAGGAAATGTTTACGTTAACTCCTTCCAACACTGCTAATAGATATTGGAAATTTTATTCCTATTTTTTCAACTGTTACTCGTTGCACGAGAGCTAAATCAAATTTCAATTTGTGCGTTCGCTGAGTTAATAATTCGAGTTGAAGGATTTTTCTGAATAATGTAATTTGTAAAATCAATGGTAATAGATCAAAAAATACAATTTCACATTGTGAGGATTTAATGAAGATATTATCGGAACCTATTATTGTATAAACTGCAAGCCTTTATTAATTTTGGTTCTTTATTTCTCATGCCCGTTCAAATAATTGTTTATAATCGAAAACTTATAGTAGTATAATTTCTTCAATGATCCGTGTGAAGTGGCACGGATATTAAGTTTTCTTTTATATGAATCATTTGCATAAGTTCAATTAAGAACAAGCCAATTAGAAAGTATTAAGAAACCTCGACACTAATTTGGAGATCGATCTGATCACAGATGCTTATAGTATTCTGATTTTTTTATACCTTAGTTACATACTCCATATGTCAATTATCATCCGTAAATAACTATGTTAAGAGGACATTTTCTTTTGTCATGTTGTATATGTCATTTAAAATTTAATGCCTACATATTTATACATAACAATCTGTATTAAACAAACCCGATAGTCAGTTCCTAGTAGCACAGTTCCATTGCAAACCATCTTTCCTCCACTAGGCTTTGTCATAGCACGATCTTTTACTGAGCTGCACGTCATCGTGACAGTGCTGCCATCTGTCGGCCACGTGCTACGTTTCATTTATAAATCATATTCCTTAGTATCTCCGAAATGATGTAGCGAATTATAGTTTCACTTATTACAAATATCCAAATAAAACGTGTATACCCATGTATATAAGATGGTATCTGTATATTGCAGGACATCTACATCTGTTACCAATCTGAAATAATCCTAAGCTCGAGTTACCCTAAAGCGTCACTAACCGTCCCAGATGCGTCACTAACATTGAAAAGTTAATTGATCAAATCATGACTGTTTTGCCGTACCCTTCAAATTATGACGATATTTAGAACACTGCTACTATATCGCAGAAATAAAAGTTTTATTTTTTTTATGTGAGAAGAGTAGCAAATAAGCATGCAAAACACCTAATGTTAAGTAGTCGCAGCCCATAGACATCATGTGTACAATCACACACATGATTGAAATCCTATCTGAGATCTAACGTAGACGCGTTGCTACTCCTGAAGGCTAAAATGGATGGATCGTTTCAACGATTAGCCGGCAACCGCACCTCTCCAATGGAATGCTTACAAGTAATGCTTTAAGGCGGATTATGAAGGCGGCAGTGGTACCCGGTCGAACTATAGTTCTCCCACCTATATCTAGTAGTAGTTCGACCAAGTATTTTCCATTTTACAAGTTTATGTATTAAAAATTATTTAAATTATCACTTGCCATAATAGAGAGGAATAACATCGCGAGGTAACTAATTAACATGCTCGAAAGTTCTCCATAAAGTTTTAAAGGAAGGAAAAAATCACCAACACGCTTTCGACCAGGATGATAGCCTCCTCATTTTGAGACAAAGGGACAGTAGTGGATTAATGATGAAATGTATTCATCCCATAACTCTCTTATTATCTTCTACCAATGCTATAAGAATTGTAATTGATAGGTGGTAGTACTACAGTTGACCGAGGAACTAATACCACAATCCTCATAACCCGCTATAAAGGAATTCTTGTGTGTTGGAGAGGTGCGGTTGCCAGCTACACTTACAATTAGTCTACTACTTAACATCATGTGGCTTGCAGGCTCGTCTATTACTTTCCTCAAAAAAAAACCATGCAAATGGAAATATCATGCTATACACACGCGCGCATATACACCCGCGAATAAGACTTCAAATAATGAACAGAAAGAGACTAATGAAAGTTCATATGGATATTTTATCATATTGTCTTTCAGATATAATAAATCCCGGGTAATATTCACGGTTAGTGCCCTTGCATTAATTTATATTTCTCTCACGACCGTCGCAACTAACAAAAGGATAAAAGGGGCATGGGGGTGCGAATGGATACTTTGCGATGCTTGTCTGTGACACGAAAATGAATTTCTAAGTAAGGAAATGCGCTTGTAAAATAACCATGAAAATAACGTACGCTTTCTAATAATAACATTTAGGTACATTGTGTAAGCCCTCGCGAAAGGATCCTTGTTACAATATACTTTTATAGTAGCAATAACATGTATTGTTATCAAATACTACTTATACAAATATTATAAATATTTTTTGAAGTAAACAATCTAAAGGTATCCCGTGCCATAGTCCACAGCTGTGGGAAGAGATTGAGAAATCATGAGATTGGATGAGATTAAAAGCCCGCTTAAATACCAATTTGCCGTCAAGCCCGTAATTATATTCATTTTATAAATATGACCATTTTTTCATATTTGGTGTTGGTTTAAAACAGTTTTTGACGTAATTTATGAAACATATTTTATTTCATTTATTTTAGGAAATTTAATTCAACATTTATAAATATAAACGTATGAATTGGAAATATGCGTGTAAATCTATTTTCTTTAAAATCTATGTACCTACTAATCAAATCAAATCCACTTATGTATAGGCCTATTTTATATAAGCTTACTTGCGAATTTTCAGTAAAATACTTTAAATATGTTAAACACTAATCCTCATATAATTAGGTATATAACAAAACCGTTTCTACGCGTCGACTATCAGTTAAAACTCTAAAAACCTAATGAAATATTTGATTTCGTACGCTCAAGAGCACTCATACAATTTTTCAGTTACATTTTTAAACATTGTTTTATTTTTATTCCTATCGAATTTTAAACTCTCATAAATCGCCGTAAAGCACTACTTGCGCTTCGGTTGGAGAGGTGCGGTTGCCGGCTGCACCTTGAAGCGAGGCGACCATCCTAGTCATCAGGAGTAGCAACGCACCTACATTCGAGCTCAGATAGGAGGATTTCATTCGTGTTAATGGTTGTACGTGGATGTCTATGGGCTGCGACTATTTAAGATTAGGTGGTTTGCTCATTGGCTACTCTTCTCACATAAAAATCTAAAAACGTGTCATATTTTCGTGAACACGCGAATCGAACATCTGCATTCAACAACTATTGCCGGTTCGATGCTCGAGCCGCCTGTCGCCAAGCGGATATCACTCACAATATTATTTCCCACTAACATTAATCTGCAGCTTTGCTCGCAAAATACGAGCAAATATACCTGCTATGAAATGTACACGAATACTTAATTTGATATTGTTGCTGTTGTTAAAAGGCTTTATCTTAATCATTGTTCCGTTAGCGTGGTAATGTAACTAGTGAAACGAACTAGAGATATAGGGAGTCTTTGTACAAAATTTGAGGTCGATAAAATCTGTAGGTCTCAACATAAGCAAGTAAAAAATATTCAATTTTTTATATAATTGTAAGGACCGTAATAGTAGTTAAGACTGTATTGAGAACTGCACGAGAATATTATTTACAGTCGTTAACAAAAATATTAGAAAAGACATAGAAAATAATCCCAAATTTTGTTCAAACCTACTTTCAACTTTCATCTTCTTCTTTTTTAAAAATGTCAACAATTTTCTACCATATACTTCAAACGTTAGGAAGGAAGAAAAGTTTTGATGAATATTTTTTATTTAAAAACACGGATTTGTTTTAGCTCTTACTTCTATAACGTGCAATAACATTATAACATAAGTCAAATATACTTTAGTAGTAATCGCTTTTGTAAATAGCAGCAAAAACAAAAATAACAAATTTATAAAGATAAAATATACGCTTATATAGCATCGAACTAAATCCGGGTATCATTTCTGCCATGATCACACACAATGGCAGACACAAATGCCCCGATTCAGAGCAGAAATCTCAATTAAAGTCTAAATCATAATTTGAATGTCTGCCTCACCGGAATCGAACCCGGCCCTCCCCTTACCATTGGTATTGTTAAGCTAGCGTCACGTGGGTCTTATAGTTACAATCATAATCTAAATAATTATATTTTATTTGCATAAACTTATGTAATATCTATTATTATACCTGTATACAATTATAAATGTTTCACTACATACAAGATTGCAGAACAAAAGTTTGACAGGGTAGGTACGATCGCCGCTTTCGTATTACGCGGTAAAGCAGCTCTTGTGGTTTGGCTATAGGTGGTGTTACCGATTACACCTGCAATGAAGTAACAATCTCAGCCCTTACAAGTAGCAACGCGTATATGCTCCATGTCAGACAGGACTTTAGTCTTGTTCGAAGTCGGACATCGAAGTGCTGAGGTTAAACATCAGATGGCCTGCAATCTCGTTGGCTACTTAAAGAAAATACAAGTTTGTTGTTTTACGTCGAACATAAATCAAATATTGAACCCTTTGCTTTTAGTTCCTCATTCAAGGAAGTCTCTACAAACAACTTATGACAACAAATAATGTAGACGTACTCTTCAAATATTACTTCTCACAGATTTAGAGATTCCGTTTTCATACGAAATTCAATTTGAAGTTTAAACACAGCGTCCGTCCTTCGATAAATAATGTTTTAATCAGTTTAATTTTCATATAACCCGAGATTAGTTTAAATATTCAAATGGAGTAGGTAGTAAGAAGATATGAGTGCATTTATAGACTAAAAGGATTTGTGATCTGTGAACGTGTTTACACATTAGACCAGACGTTACTTTATCAATGGCATAACTCTATATCAAAACGTAACGTACGTAAAATAATGATCAAAATGCCTGCTGGTAGAAAAAAGTTTGTGGCTTAGTGTTTGAAACACCGGACTGGACTTTCACACTGAAAATATAGGGTTCGAATCATGACATGTACCTCTAATTTTTAATGTTGAATACGTCTCATAATTTATAAGGAAAGCATCGAGGAGAAACCTGAATGTCTGAGAGTTCGCCGTAATTTTTTTAAAGGTGTATAAAGTCTATCATTCCGCACTTTACAATAGTTGTCAACTATGGTTTATGACTACGGCCCTTCCTATCCTGAGAGGTGACTTGTGACCAACAATAGAACAGTAATGAGTCAATGATTTTACTCCAAAAACCAGGATCAACTGTTTACTTTTCCCCAAAACAAGACAAACTTGTCAAAATTTATTTGCGACAAGCGGCCATCCGTTTCCTTAAGTTACCAGTTTTAATTCCGAAGAGCTCTAATAATAAATGACTTAGAAATCAATTACCACTCGACGTTAACGTCCTTGCCTTAAAGTTTTCCATAATTTGCATAAGTCTACTAAGCCGCAATTGACTAGTGTGGTAATCTTTTGCTCAAACCCTTCCCATTCTGTGGCCCGTACCTGATGTGACGATTTGTACCGGTTTAATTTGGACAGTGTTCATTTATGGCGTTGCGGTCCACTCTCCTCAAAGTATGCAAGTGTTTTCTGCTTAAGCAAAAGTTACATAACATAAATAATAAATAATCATTTTTAGATACTAAGTTATTAAAATATTTTATAATATAATTTACGTGTTTTAGTAATTACTATAAATCATTTAGAAACGTTTAGTATAAAAATTAGATAGGATTCTAAGGATCAAAGGCGGACAGCTTTCTCAAATTCCATCCGGCTCTTCTACAACTCATTCCTACAATGTTTGCCATATCATAAGTTAATTTCCTTTATGGTATGCCTTTCTCCGTGTTCGTGTGTCAGATACCAGTTTGCCATCGTTGTATTGTTAAATCTTTGTAAATGACCCATCCATTTACACAGTATATATATACATGCTAAAGTACTCACATGCATTTTAATTTTAATTACCGTCCGGCAAGCATCAAAGAGGCTTAATTTAAGCAGTTAAGAGAAGCAATAAACGGTCTGTCGCAAATATTATTACCGATATTGGATTTTCGGAATAATATAATACACAAAATTTTCCGATACTGAAAATGTTAGTCCAATTCGAGTGCAAATACATTCGAACGGATTAATTTACATCCAAATATCAATATACATGGTTTACACAAATACAGGTTACCAAACAGGGTGCTCGTTCGAATGAAAACTGTTTTTTATTAAATGGTAACAAACATTTAGCTTAATTGACGTAAAGCTATCTAAATTCCCCAGTTGTTTTCATATTACAATAATGGCAAACGATAGTAATGGTCAACAGATATCACTGCAGCCCATGGACTATTGCTCGATCGGGGAGGTACTACCGGCTCCCTCATAATCCGCCGTAAAGCGTTACTTGTGTTTCGGTTGGAGACTTTGAAACGAGGCGACCATCTTTAGAGTAGCATCGTATCTACGTTCGAGCTCAGATAGGATTTCAGTTGTATTTGTGGTTGTACGTGGATGTCTATGGGCTGCGGCTACTTAACATCATGTGGTTTTTCACTAAAAAAACCTCCACACAATTCCACACAGGCGGTGCTGTAACTAAAGACTAATATGGTCGCCTCGTTCGTAAGTGTAACCGTGCCGGATCTCTCCAAATGAAACAGAAGAATTGCTTCACGGCAGATTATAAGTTCGATCGGCGGCAGTGACCTCTCGCTCCCGACGCTACTTCAATCTATGGTCCAGAGCGAGAGCGCCTGGGAAGCGGTCTCCTCCTTTTGCCGGGATGTTATGAGAGTAAAGGAGGAAGCGGAAAGGATGACGCAACGGTCTAGAGTCACTATTGTCTCCGACCTACAGCGAGGTGGACGTTCCCGGCGACGGAAGGCGCGTAACGAACACCAACCACCCTAAAAAGAAGCCTGTGGGCAGCAGACTAAGGGCAGCCCGCTGTCCGTTTAGTTAAATAACAGGCCCGAGACGGCAGCGCGTAGTGTTCCGCGTGCGCCTCTCATAGAGGAAACACCATTGTTGGGGCCTGTCAGAATATATTGACGGGCTGAAGCCTCCTAGGGCCTCTTAGGGTCTCCTAGGGCATTTAAATGGCTCAGTAGGAACAGGGAGTGGTTTTAGTCAGTAAAAGTCTGACATACCCCTTCGTCCCAGCCCTGGGCGGAGGGGATCGTTTTATGATTTCCACATCCTTAATAAAAGGTCGACGGCGGTACCCCCCCTTTCAAACTCCTACTACCAACCAAATGAATATAGTTGAAAATTTGCAATATAAATAATATAATAAATGTTTGAAAATGTCAGCATCAGATTTTATCGACTGACTCCTTAAAAAATCTTAAAATACTTTTGAGAGGTGTGTCAGGAGGCCTCGTCAGCAACTGCGATTCCGAGAGTAATTAACAGCGGTAGCCAACCAATCACGTTAAAAAAACGAGTCATCGCCAATAAATGTTTGGCGAAATTTGCATCTGGCTCGTGGATTTGACTCAATTGTTTGATCATGGGCAGGGTTAACTAATTGTGGTTTTGTGAAACTAGCGAGCCGATGCCATAGGTAGCTACAAATGAGGCTTTGATCCCAGTGAACGTGTTTAAGCGCTTGTTCAGTTGTTAAATCACATCAATTAACTGACAAACTCACGGCGAATTGATTATACGATAAAAAAGAACACTATGCTTATGTACATTTCGCTCACAGACGTACTTACTCCTGAGAACTAATGACCGCCTCGTACGTAAACAAGAAACCAAAACACTACAGAAACGCATGTATAACTGCGCACAAGAAATAAGTGTACAGCTTTAATAACTCGATAGAACAAAAGTTACTTTTTTATGTGGGAAGAGTAGCAAACAAGCATGCAACCCACCTGATGTTAAGTAGCCGGAGCCCATAGATATCCACGTACAATCACAAACACGACTGAAATCCTGTCTGGGCTATAAAGTAAATACGTTACTATTCCTAAGGACTAAGATGGTCGCCTCGTTTTAAAGTGTACCCGACAACCGTATCTCTCCAACCGAAACACAAATAATGCTTTACGGCGGATTATGAGGGCGGTCGTGCTACCTCGGGTCGGAGTAAAGTTCTCCCACCTTAAAATTTTACTTTCTTAATTTGTCCTAACTGAACTTACTCGCACTCGTAAATGTGTGTCTTATGTACGAGGGTTAGAAATTTTGACTCAAACCTGGAATGGGCTATAATTACTTTCACTTGAGCATGAAATGTACGCGGGAATTGAATCAAAGAGTGAGAAATGAGAAAAATTAACATAAAGTAAATAAAAACGTCGTACACAAAATATATATATATTCAACATCAAAGCCAATTATTATCTATCCCATTGCTGGATATAAATCTCCCATCAGAAAGTAAATGATTAGGCCAAATTAAACCCAGGTTACTATTAGTACAGGTAGCTCCCAGGCCGCAGGTTTTTTCACTATGATCGTTTATTTTAAGGCAGGCGATAATTTTTCAAACAACTTTAAAAAACCGAATCCGGTACGGGACCAAGCTCATTACACAAATGAAAGCCTGAAATCTTTTCACTGTGCTATTACAGCAAAATATGATCATGGTCCTAATATACATATATGTATCTTCAATTATTTGATATTAACACAATTCTTTTCGTTCCCCCAGTTTTTTGGCGAAGAATATTTTTAACTATAATACAAACACTGTAATACTATTTATCTTTTCACTTATATGACCTATGATTTCGTAAATGGGTTGCTTCTTGTTTATATATTTCAAAATAACCGAACCAATTTACCGAAAGGTGTGTTGTATCTTTGCTACATTTCTTAAGTTATTACTAAGCAAAACACAAATATAGGCAGACGAGCTCGTAATTGATTTGAATCAATCAATTACTGTTAATAAGTATGTGATTATTTAGTTTCCGGTCTGGTATTTTGCACAACAACCCCTATAATTTTAAAATGCTTATTTCTTCCAAATTTGTAATAATAGCTTTCTAGCAGGTGTTCAAACCGAAAATATGAATGTCGAATACCAATTTCGAAGAACCGCACATGATTACAAATTAGTAACGGGAGAATGGTTGTTCATTAATTAATTAGAGTGCAGGAAGCTCCAGTCTTCATAGCAGAAAGTGAGCGAGTAATTTAAAGAAATTTTATATTATTAAGTAATATTTTACCTATTTTGCTATATATAAAAATACTAGATTAGATTGAGAAGCCGCATGAAACGCGCACGGCTTTAGGACTCTTGCAAATAGTAAACGATAAGGATAGTAATGTCACGTGGCCGATAAATGGATGGGTGACCGCTACTGGTTACTAATATCAAGCATGCTTCCATGTTTCAGAGGACACGGCCACGCTTTTCATAGCTTGTCGATGGTCGTTAAACTTAGTCATAGGCTCGTGTTCCTGTTCGTGTCGTATCGTCAGAGTGTTTGAAAATATCTAAACACCAATATTGATAGAACAGCATGGTAAAGTATACTCCAGGCGACCTTCAGTAGATAGATAGGGATCTTCGTCTACTAGTGGGACGTAAACATTGTTACAGCCAGTCCAAGAACATACTCCGATCCTAATTAAAATATAGCCTTATTCCAGCCGGACGTTTCTACTGTCTGTTCAACAGTTAACTGCTGTTTAATTCAGGCTATTACTCCTCGTGCGGTTAGGGGCTTAAATGTACTTATTTTGTCAAAGAATGGAGTCGATGTATCTAGGTGACCATTCGAGAAACTTTCTTCGCCATCGATTGCCAACTCGCTTAATAACGTGACCAGCTTATTCCCTGCCTTTCCTGATAATTCTCAAAAACATGTCAATGAAATTGAATTCGTTTATCTTTATAATAATCTACGATAGATTACATCACTATAAAATTTGTTACATAAAAATATCAAGCATACTTATTCCCTCCGTAACAAGCTAAGAGACTAAGCTTCCGGATAAGGTTGCAGAAAAAGCTCCGTAGTTATTATTAAGCTGAATTAAGCCTGACTGGAGCAAGCGTCGGCCCATTGTGTATTGCAATTTCCGTTCGCATTTAATCCGTGTATCTATTAATCCGTATTGGCAGCCATAACAATACAAATTACACTTTTCATTTCCTATAGGAACGCTGGATTACAAACCGAAGCGCGCTCTATTGACTTTTAAGTCATTTTCTTATTAGAAAATAATTATCGTAATTTGTTATAACTTACATTTGATTAATTTATTGATGAAGAAATAAGGTATTCTTTCCTTTCGGAAATTAAACAGTGGACGAAAATGGGTCGCATGAGATGAGAATAACACTCATAAATTTCCAAGCGCCTAAGTTTTCCTGTTCTATTCCATTGTAAGTGTGCTTTCATCCTTAACTATTTCTGCTAAGCTGCAGATTCTTGCCACGTCCGAACACAAGTGACACTATTATTCGTTTGCCGTTGGGAAATGTCATTCTACAATCTTTGAACGTTATTTTCGACGGTTTTCGTCGATACAGCAATTTCTAAGTTCGTCTTGTGTTCGAAACAAATAGAAAAAACATTTCGAATGCCATTTTCTGTGCCATATGACATATATGTATACCATACATTTTAGTTTTACTCGACCATCGTGTCTTCATTTAAAATGTTTCCCGATACACTTAATCGATAGTATAAAGATAGCCTAAAGAATAAACCAGTATTGGTTTATCAGACATCAGTTCTCTCCAACTGCAACACCAAAATTACAGAAGAGTCGTGACAGTGGCTGTGATGTCGAACTCTAGTTGAATTAGATATGATATGTTGTGAAGATATATCGATAATTTGATCCGAAAGGCAAAAAAATCAAAGGAAAACCTCGTCCGGAAATTTGATTAATCCATATTGGTATCATTAAATATGTAGGTTTTTGCAATATAAGTATAAGCAAGGAAGTGAGGATAATTGCGAGCAGTTCGGATCACTTGGATCGCATCCAGTTATCGTTTTATTTTTATTGTATAAAAGATGTCCGTCTTATCGTTGCTTTACGTGCAGTCAGCATGATTTGAAGTCACAATGTGCTTTCCTAATATCCTATTTGTTATGGACAATATTTGTTAAGCAAAAATTTTTGCCACAACCACTTACCTTTATTAAAAACTAACCTATTTTTGTTCTTTTTTTATTTTTCTATTTTATTACGTTACTATTGAATAAAGTTTGATTATTTGATTTTATAAAAGTGTTTATACATGTCCACTTCATTTGCCTATGCAGTAAAAGAAACATACAGTACATACAGTTTTTCATTTATAGTATATTATTTTACAGAGACTTTTTTGTTAATATTGTATTATTTTGTGAATTGCCTAGAAACATTTAATAAATGCAATTAGTATCTGATACGCTTAGCGCTCTCAATTAAATTTGTTAATTTATTTTGTCCAAAATAATATCTGAACGGTGACGGATTTACTAAAAAGCAATGAACTAAATGAGCAATCATTTACTCGTATTAATTCATATAGTCAATTTGGTTTTGTGTGGAATATCAGGCATTATCGATAATTACAAATTGGCTGTTCGTAAATGTTAAAATAATTTTATGCCTTCATAGCATTAAATCATTCTATTTGACTGTCAAAATTGGTAAATTTAATTTAATTTACTAATGGTACTAGAAATTGAAATAACTTATTTGTGGTTGAACTTTAGAGTTTCCATCGTGAGGATATCGTGTTAAAAGCATTTCATTCTATTTATTGTGTAGCAGCATCATATTGTGTTGCTATAGAAATAACCCAATTTCTGAAACATAAGTTCCCATATACCTAACTAAAACGAAATATATAAGTCACAATCTTGAGCAATCTTGAGTATTTTATGACATCAGAGCAGTAGGTATAATCTTATTCAAAAGTGCAAAAACGACCTCACCCCTCGAGTTTTCTCATTAGTTGAGCAGTGTAGTCAAATTCAAAGGATGCAAGTTACACGACCTCCTCCAATTATTCTTTCGAGATCCTTTACATGCCCTCATCTTCAGTCAGGACTTTTAATCTACGCAGTTCTCTTGGCAAGCTTTAATGAGCTGCTGCAACCATTTAACATCAGGAAAAACTCTTGCTCGGGTAATTTTCTAAAACATGAAGATATATTAGGTTATGAATTAATGAAATATTGTTCATTAACATTTAATGTTCTAGGTGATCCTTCGAGCCCGATATGAACGTATGGATATACAAACTTACATTCTTAACACTTTCGCTGCGGCGTACACAACTGCTATGCATGCGGGTTGTACGCACCAGCCGTATACATATAAACCTGTATGGATTACGGGCGAAAACAAGTGCTGTACTTACATCGACGGTACAAGACTGTGGTTGGACATTACGTCTGTGTATTCGTAGATACTACACGGATGCTAAAAATTCAATATATCAGTGAATTATTGGTGCATCTTCAGTTTAAATAATACAGCTCCAGTTTAGTGCCGCCTCCCGCAACGCTGACTCGATGATAAGAGCGTCGCTTTGAAAGTGTTAACACCGATATAAGTTAACAGTACTGAATTTATATTCTTTTCGTAGGTACTCTTTTGGCATACACCCTGGTATCTGCTTGCGTGCTGATCCTGCGCTACCAGCCGTTCTCCACTAATCTGATCGAGTTGCTACCTCAGAGTCTGAGGACTCCGGTCGACCCCGAAGGCACCGCTTCTGCGCAACGAGAGACCAGCTTCACAGTAAGTAATTTTTTATACTAAACTAAAATTCCTACCTTCCTACTAAACTAAAACTCCTCAAAATTCTGCTGCCCATTTGATTTCGATAAGACCTCTGCTGCCGAATTATTCCAGATATGATAGAAATTCCAAATAATTAAGATCACACTTTTGCTGCAAATAAAGGTTAAGAGTAAAAACGCCTCTCGGTTACACCGGGTAAAGAATTCGACCTTTTAAAAGATAGCTATAATTTTTCTAATGAAAATCGGCTTGCATACAGTCCACCTATTAGAATACTTGATATAAGTATGGTTTGAAGTACTCCAACACTTTGCTCAATATTAATTAATAGGCATAAAAGTGGCCAACCCATCTATCGGATATTTTTAAGCCATTTATTCTGAAAATCCTTAACATTAAAAAAAACCTTAATATCGTAATACTAAGTGAAGCCGTCCACCCATCCAATTGTCGATAGTAGCTTTACTTCGTCGATTGTTTACGGTCTACACAAGCTGTGATATGCACACTTTGTAAATCTATTTTGACTGTATTAACATCGTGTACTTAAATAGATTGACAGCTGGCCTTCGGTTAACGCAAAAAATGCAGACTTAGACTGATCGATATCGCCATTTACCGAACAAATCACCATACAAACCTCATGGCCACATGTTTATATACGGCGTTAGTGCGCGCTGTCAATTGAAAATCGAGTGATTTTTCAAATATACCTTGTTTTTCTACATGAGACCTTGTATAATAAACATGTTTGTCTTATGACCGTTCTTAGAGTACGACATGATGGATTGATATAGATTGCAACTACGCACAACGTAAAAATGTCTACGTAATTCCCACCCGAATAATGAAATTAAAGGAAAACCTAATCCGATTTCCAGATACCAATTACAAGAAAAACAAAAAAATGATCGCTTAATGGAATTGGATCCGAAGTTGAAATTGAAAGTTATCTCTATTATTCGGCGAAAAAATAACGAAGGATAAGTTTTCATACAATATTTCGTGAAATAAAATTAGAAATATAACAGGTTTTTTACAGATTCATTACAAAATCACCTTTATTTTCTTCCTTGTCTCAAGATAAGTACGAAATATTCCGCAATACTTAAACAAGATTCTAATCTTGAAATCAAAATCCCAGTGGAGATATACATAAATATTTGTATATATCGACGTTGATTTTCATTGAGTTGTATTAAACCGTATTTAAGACTTACCAGCCACTGCCCTTAAGCTCATTAATGTGGGCTTCAATTTTCGTTTTTCTTCCAGAATTTGTAAGTGCATTTTTTATGTATTATTTATAGATCAATTGAATTCAAATGAAAACTAGATGGTAAAGTTTACTTTAATACATAAGTGAACACCGCAATTAAATCGACTAAGCCATTTCTTGGACTAGATAGTAAAGATGCACAAACGGTCAAATATTCAAACGTCTTTTATTTTAGATTCTATTGGGTTAATAAAGGCCCCTAAATTTTTCTTCTTATATATCTTCCATTTGCACAGATATGTCACTTACAAAGTAAGTATTTGTTGATATATGTATATCGTGGCATACGTAACGCAAATTGAGCAATACCCATATAAACCCATTTGTAAAGATCTGAAGTAATCACAAACTATTTATATTTCGTCTAAAACAATCAACATCTTACAAAGACAACTCACAAGTGATGTCATATGTGAATTACATAGCAGAACCCTTAGTTCAAACGTTTTTCTATTCGGTTGAACGCTATAACCCATCCATTTTCGGTGCACATCACATACATATGTATATTTAAGAATCATCACATTTATGTTCTTATAGGATCACACCAATAATTAATCTGACATAATTATAATATATTATATAGATACATATTGTTTAAGACTTTCAATTTGACCAACAACCGCTGCTTTAAAAAATCATTTAAATGACAATTACGATATGTGTGCTTAAAGTTTGTAGAAATACAAATATTTGTAGGGGTTTTACATTTTACCTTTTCATTACGACTAGAAAGACGTAGAAAGGACGAAGTTACAAATTTTGTCCCGACGAATTTATTTCAGCAAGACAACTAAAATATGTAATTGAATATTTAATACTTTCAACTAAATCGCAAATAACTTAAATATCTTTTAATATACATCGTAATAAACTAGAATACTATCAGAAGGACGCAGAAAGGACATAAACTGTAAAATTATTATTATTGCGTTCGTCAATGAATGCATAACATTATATATAATATGCAACAAGCAATTGTAATGTTAAAACAAATATTAAAATACCACCACATAACAAAGATTACATGGACAAATGGTCAAGAAAAACTTATAAGGACTTTTTATAATTACATATGGAACATGTGCCTATGAGTCACAGTTATCACCACATTATTTTCTCACTGATGGGCACGATGAAAGGCCTATGAGAGAGATACACAGACCAGGTAGACAGGCAGTAAGATCTATGAAAAAATAAGAGCCCTATATAGAGGAGAGAGAAAGAGAAAGAGATGGCCTAAACCATCTCAGTTTAAGTCATGTTTGATAAGCTAGCCAAGTGTAGACAGTTAGGCTACACAACTTTGAGAATTATTGAAGTACTATGCACATTTCTCCACAAAATATCCTTCGCCGTTAAAGCAAGTTCCATTTAATTTCAAGTAAGCACGTAAATAAAGGTTTTGCATGTTGGATTCAAAATTGGATTTCTTGTGTAATCTTAACCACTAGGGTATCAAAGCTCACATGCACCAAATATGTAGATATGCATGCAATATGTTTGAGATTAAATTTCAAATCGAGTGTACGCGCCCGTGAATTGATTACTCGATCCACTCTGTCACAGTTGCACCCATATCTTCCGGCACTAATAGAGGCTCATAATTCAATGTTATTGTCTGCATGTCCCATGCTTCCGGTAGAGGACGACCGAGCCCAGTAACATGTAATCCCAAGATTTATTGTAAGTAACTGAAGAATGAATAATGCAAATCAGTATGCCTATTAACGGACGAATATTTCAAATAAGTAATATTGAAAGAGATTCAATAACCAAATCCCAAGTGAGTTACAAAGTAAACAATAGCTAAAATCACATATTACCGCTTATTACTGATTTAACATCTTTTTGAAGAGAATAATAACATCTTAAAACTCATTAAGCATTTCAACAGTAAATCTGGATGCACAAAGTTAGTTAAATACTCTTCAAAAAGTAGATACTTTTCAAATTAGTTAAAATGAATTTAGATTAGCGTCCGTCCAAAAAATAGTTTACGATATGTGATTAAAATTAAAGTATTTTTTTAGATTAAATCCTGTAAATGGACAATAGTCGTCTAAATAAATTGCATAAGAAATTTTAGTGTGAGCAACGAACAAACACGTACCTACTAATATGTTATATTTATCTTTTATAATACTGTTATGGATGTAAATTTATTTGTACCTAACTGTGAAGCGGTTAACTTTTGGTGTTTGTTTCTTAGTCACGTCTAAGCTGAACTAGTTTTCGGTTTTCGTGAATTTTGGCAAGGATTAAATTTCCCGACCTAGATTCCTTAATCTGTTTGCCTGCGAACACGTTTTATGTAAGCATTGGGCAATGCGATTTCACAAATAAAATACATCTGAATGTAATTGAAGTTAGACGTCACCGCCATGAACATTTTTTAACACCAACGCTCAAGTTACTTTACTTTCTGTCTGGTAATACGCGTCTTTTCATTATTATGACATTGCTTTAGAAGAATTATCCATTATCATAATTAGTTAAGAAAATAAAGAGGTGTTTTATAATTAAAATCGTGCTGGTAGTTCTATCTCAAGCAAGCGAAGGAGCAGCGAAAAGAATTCGCAATTAACTAAGCCCTCTCAGGGATTCGTTAAAGACAAAAGTTATTTTTAAAAATATGTATTCGTTTTATTTCGTTTTGAGTTTTAAGTCAAGCTTCATATATTACAAGTCTCCTAGTTATTGTAAAAAAATATAGTTCTTGCCCTTTAATGTAATTGATATTTATTTTATTTCCACAGCGAATGCAAAAAATGCAAAGATATGATATTTAACTCTTTTACCTATAATTTATTTTATACCCTATATTTAATTTAATTTTTATTATACAATAACAAAGAAAAAACGTTTAACAGAAAACTCAAAGAAACTTCAACTCCTCAAATGTGCATTATTAACTTTTTGCTAAAAATTTACGTTAACTGCATTTCCTATGTATGCTTAAAAAGTATGGGAAAGTTGACAAATTTTGTTTGATGTACACTCGTAAACAATTTTGAATGCGAGCAGATTAAAATTTTGTTCCCGCGTTCGCTGAAATTTTTTGTCTGTGTAACATGAGTCTATTAAAAGTAAAGTTAATCAGAAACTGCATTACATTCTGATTTTCCCCTTTGAGTTGCATGTAGTATTTATTTTAAATTTTTAATTAGTTATGATATTTATAAAATGTTATTATTCAATCCGGGGGTATTTAATAAATCCTGGGCAGCTCCAGCTTGGACAGCGGTAGTTGAGTATCCCTGACCAATTTAGGTGATCTAATTGGCGAAGTGAGCATTTTAGACCTTTTGAATTGCTAGCATGTAATAACTATGTCAGCTAGGATTTCAGCCCTCTTTGAAATCGCATAAAGATATCCATGGACTGCAGCCACCATCTCTCATTACAGAGTCGCATTTTAGTTTGCTACTTTCCTGGCGTGTATTTTCAAGTTCTATTTTTGATACTAAATACATGCCGGATAAGACAGCGATGGTATTTTATATGCTAGAGTCAACCTAAAAAGCTTAATACAAAAAATCTGCGCGCGTTACAAATTTTAACACATGTAGTTCTACGTCGCGTTTACGTAGAGGATTACAAATGGTTTTACCATAGATATCACAGTGGTTTTGCCGAATACCGAATATCGAATATTCGGCTGTTCCCTCGACCGAAGAGCTGAGTTACACATACATTTTACCGGAGACAGGTTACGGCCTCTGCATTGCGTGCGGAAGTACCGTCGCGCGGAATCATTTGTTTCCTTTGCAATTATATTGTGTCACTACAAGCATTACCTTTGATATTACGTCAAACTATGTTATGAATAATCCTTATAAGTTTTCATTCGCCAAAATCTATCAAAAATTCGTTATTTTTATTCTTCATAACTTGCTGCTGATCCTTTTCAACCGTCAAAATACATGTTGTTAAAATATACGCAATTTTGTTATTGCGTTTTTTTCGTGATTCGGTGTATTTTTGGTTGAATGGGTCGCCACTATAGGTCGAAAACAATATGTAAAAAAGCGACCTAACAGGTCGCATACTGAATACTAGCTGAATATTCGTGGTATCTCTGGTTTTTTACTAAATCAACAGCCCGACCATCAAACAAACTGTTTTGTAAATCTGTCTGTGCCTCGTTTCCGGAGCCGTTGGACCGAGGCGAGCGTGTGCTGACAGACAGTTTTCAATTTGTGTCCTTCAACACTGCACTACCGAAATACGATGCCTGTATCGATTTTATTACAAATTCAAAATCAACTGGGAAATCTTTTTAATTCCCAACACGAAAACAACGATGTTATGTTTGCAGTTTTTCCCTGTATACGCTATATATACAGACAGCGTAGAATCAAGGCTTCCGAACGGATTACCGAGTTTTTGTTTTAGCACATACGAGTAGTATTGTTAATAGTTGATGCTATCATGTGTATAAATCTCTATACATAACTTTCATTGTATATACAATAATAAAAATGTGTTATAACTAATTCTATTTTTTATGAACACTAATGAAAATTATAAACTAATTGTATTAAAATCCTAACATAAACAATTTAATGGGAGCCCGTTTCCACGTGGCATGGTGCCAGGCACGTTAGCTGCATTCCTGCGTTAAATAGCAATAGCAATTCTCTGCACGAGATATGAACCAGCCCTGTTGTCACCGGCGTCGATCAAACATGAAACTAATTGCTTGAAAGATTTTTTGGCACTAAAATGCCACGGACCAAAGGCTTCAAAGCCAATCAATATAAAACTATATACAAATATTCTACCTATGTTAAAACTTGTTACTCAATTTTGTAGAAGACTCGAGGCGTCGCCAGAAACGATTAACGTCAAAATAATAACCTTATAAAGAGCCAATGGTATCTTAGAAGAAATTTCTATATCCGCTATGGTAATTGGAATCCATATTGTCCAAATCGAAAAAAAGCACTGTGCAGGTACGTAGCAATTGCTACGAAACATTCTAAGCACCTAAGTCTAAAGTAAACGTAGAAAAGCTTCTACGATTACGACGCATGCACTCAGCGTATAAGTGAAAGTGAGGCGGATAATTTTTGGCAAAGAAAATAAATACGTGAACAGATACTTTTCTAGAAGAATAGGATTATTATAAAAAGTCTGAAGAATTAAAGCAATATTAAATTGTTATAATAATTGAATAAACATCAAAAATATTTCATTATTATACAATCTTAATAAATGTTATATGGTTTGAGAGATCAACAAATTATGCTTGTATGAAAAGTGGTTTAAATTTTTTGGATTTCTTAAAAAAAATTACACGTAAAGTTGCATTTAAGTTAGACTTAAAGTGGGGATATTAAATACTCAACAACATAACGTTTCATACGCTAATAGATAAAAACGACGCAAAATTATAAAGCATTGGTCGCTTTAGCTTACATTGTAAAGTTGTCGAGAAAACCCTCCAAAGATTTAAGAAAAATGTCTGACTCACACCTTAGTATTAGTAATAAATTCTAATATTGATACTTCCGAATGCAAAATGTACGAGCCTACCAACGGGTAGGCTGTTAGGTAGGTTGGTACATATCGTAATGAAAATAACATGTCGAATTCAATGTGTTGCCATTTGTTTATTTAAATGGCACATCTAAAATATAAAATACATAATGGGATCATTCTGAGCAGATTTCAGAGACGTCGCTATTTTAATTTTGTCTTTTATGTAATTGTATGTATATGGGTCAAAATATTCTCGGTACAAAAGTTCCGGATACAATGCTTTTAACCCAATACCCTAGTTTTTATCTTTACACTTTTTTCAATAAAAGAATGATAATATAAAACTTCACTTTCAACTGGACGCTGTTATTTACAGAACGGTACTTACCAAGCTGCAGCTTTAAGAAATAATCATTTATATTTTTATCAGCAAAAGAATTATATAACCCTATATTATTTTGCGGTTTGTGTAATTTGTAAAAAATGGATAAAACCGCAGTTTGATGCATGGCCATTAGTAACAAAAAATCATGAACTGGAAGGGTTCCACAAACTTACCTATTCCTTAAATTACTCAGTGACTTCTTTAAAATTCCTTAAAGTACTCACATCAATTGACGTAGTGCCTAGTGACTCTGTTGTAATGCATATTGACAAAGATTATAATATCCTATTTAAGACGATTGTGTGACATGTTGAGATATACAATTTTTCTTTAAATTTTTATACGTCATTATTACGTTTAGTTTATTTGAAAAGTGATATTACCTTTACCAACCAATATTTATTGACGCATACATACATTCTCGAACAATATTACGACATCTCTGCTTAATTTAGAATTTATCAAAAGTTCTAGAATTTAAAAAGTAATCACCAGTGGAATTGAAGCTTTTAAGATGTCACACTGACGTCATAAATCGATGATAAGTCTTTTAGATGTTTTTATTTAGATGAGATTTATTATCATAATGTTGTTCATTAGACAAAATCCAAAATACAGAAAAATGTAAATCTTTGATAAAGGATAGAACCATACGAATCGGTCCCAACGCTGTACCCATTTCTATTGTAAAGTAATTACTTTAACGAGCCGGCAAGTAGAGATAATTATCTCTACTTGCCGGCTCACATACAAAGCGAGCATCATAGTTATTAGGAGGAGCGATATATTCGTGATTGACTACAAATGAGACTTCTATTACATATGGAGTCGATTTGATATGTAATCCTCCCTCACAATACACCGTAAAACAGTACTTGCATTTCGATTGGGTGGATACCCGGCTATACACAAGCGAGGCGACTATCTCAGTTCACAGGCTGAACAACTCATCTCTGAATTTATGCTCGTTTGTTATTATTTCAAAATATAAAAAATGTTCACGAACAAAAGTCATGATTTATTAATAGATGGATTACGTGCTTGTTTACTGCTCAAATTGCAAAAATATACTGACAGGATATCCATGTAGTCACAACAAAAGTCGTATCCGTAAACAAAACATTGCTAAAAATAGTTATGACAAACTACCGCGATCCTTTTTTCTAGTCTTACCGTCCACCTCTAAAGCACCTTCAGCCCGAAGGTAGACGTAATTTATCTTGTTTCCGAGGCCATGCTTTATAGGGTTCCGTAGATAAATTACCAAAGACGCATCTTTTATTATTTTGTCCTATACAACTAATTGTCCGTTGGTATGTCTTCTCACTTCTTTTGATATGTCTTACTATGTAGATAAAAGGTAAAGATAAATATGCAGATAATGACTTCTGTTTAAAACATATGAAAAATAAAACAGTAAAATTAAGCGTCTATCTTTAAAAAAAGTATTTCCAAACTTTTCAAGTACTACGTAAAAGGTTGGAATTTTAGAGTAGTAGCTTTGAAAAACATTTTTAACAATTATATATTTTAAATCTATTCTGTGTAATTGAAATACCTAAAGGGAATTTTATCGTTTTTAGATTAGTGATTATTATGTATTTCAAAAGTTGAAATGAATGCATTTTTGTTGAAGGGAAAAGTAAAGTTATGCATACACAAATATTTCATTGTACTGATTGTTAATTTTAAACTTTAATCGTAAACATTCATTCAGACCACGGTACCCTTTTGTCACGTTACCCGACATACACTTGCCTACTTTTTACAATTCAATTTTCATTGCATGCAAAGTGACGCTATCAATATCACTATTTGTCGTATGCCCAACACTGCCGTTGCGCAACTGCAGTCGGTTATTTGCAACGGATAGAATTACCAATTCATATTTTTTCGCCTTTCAATCCATAAGGACTGTTTACGTAAACTAGGTTATCCTTGAGTTACCACTTAGCATATAACTTTGTTGTCTGTTTATCTGGTTTTCCTATTTGATATTGTCACCTTGTTGATACAATATGTAGCATTACGAAAACAGGCCGAACAAAAAATACATACACGATCACCCCAAGGCAAGTACCTCTTTGTTTTTCAGCAAGCGTTTTTATTTCGTAACAAATGTTCTACGTACAATGAGGATTTACACACGACGTTACATTCGCCACAAATTAAAACAAGATATTTGTTTTTATAGAAAAAGTGATCTATGAAAATTATGTTTTGTGAGCATTACATAGTATTCAATATTTGTGTACCATAAGTTAAATAACTTATACAACTCTATACTTCAAAAGTTGGTGGAAACATGACAACAGGTGGACCGTAGGCTCGTTTGTACTTAAAGTCTTACGTTAAGTTATTTATAGAGTGGAATATTATTATAAGTAAAGACTGCTTACAGTAGGATTCTCTTCTTTCAACAATTTAACATATTTTATGTGAGAAGAGTCTAACGTGTAAAACACCTGATGTTAAATACTCGCAGCCCATAGACACGTATAACCACAAATACCATTGAAATCCTATTTGAGCTCGAACGTAGTGTAGTCGTGTTTTACTACTCCTGAGGACCGAGATAGTCGCCTAGCTTTAAGTGTAGCCAGTAACCGCACGTCTCCAACCGAAACACAAGTAATGCTTTACAACAAATTATGAGGGCGGATTATAATTATCACCTTGATAGCTGTGTGAGTCGTGTCAGTGAACTCTTTCTTGTTTGTGTGTCTGCGTGCTGTGTTTCAAGAATATACGTTTAACGTGGATCTTATCCCTTATCCATTATTCGTGTAACGACACTCAACGCGTGATCCAGATCATATTGGCTGTTAATGAATTAATCCCAGTTGAGAGCTTCCCGATCGTATGTTTCAGTAAATAGGATTATTTATTAGCCAGTGTAATGTGCATGAAAACGGATGATACTTTATCAATAACATTATTGTTACTTCATGATTCTTTAAATTTATTTTCTCAAATATTAATATGTAAACCATTCACGTATCGATATTGTTGGCAACATCAAGTTAATATACTTTTGATTATGAACTTTGAAGATAGAAAGCAAAAAAACAAAAGAAAGAAAAAACAGAAGACGGTAGTTTTTGTTGGCGTCTTAATTGTTGTTCGTATGCGTGGAGTTTTGAAGAGTTTTCATGCGCTGATTATTATAAAAGTTTATTTGTTCACCAGTGCTGTTACTATTTTGTTTTATATCTTACAATATTATATTAATTATCTGGTCTTAGCGTTGAAAAAAGAACAAAAATCACAGTCTCTTCATACATAAAGCTAGAAAAATCTATATCTGTGATTCAAACTACAGATCCAACTTCTATTTCTAAGATGTACAGGAATTACCTATTCAGACAGTATGGTATGTTCATTAATTTCCCACGAGAACATCTCAGGATTTCCGAACTAAAACTATCGATAAGAGGACTCTTATTTTCTCTCTTTTATCTCTATATGCCCTCCGAGCGCGTATAAAAGGAAAACTGTTATTCATATTATTAACACTCGATATTTTATACTTTATACTAAACTTTACCTAGTGTTTAAACTCACATTTAATAAAATGTTACAAAACCTAAAATCTTCTTCTTATTCAAAAATATTTTATAAAGTTTCATTGATACTTTCAAAAGTTTGCGCGAAAACAAAACAAAAATGATCTTTTGCTTTTTAATATCAGTCTAAATAATCGTTTAATATAACTATTACTTTTATACTTAATTTTTTGATACAATCCTAATGTTTTTTAATATAATATATGTCACTTCCCCAATCTTATTTTAATTTCAAGCACTGTGTTCTCCAAAAGTTCTATTTTTATTACATAGTAGATTTTACCCGCTGACCGAGAAAAAGAACCAACCGTTTGTACCTCCGTTACCAGGAACTTTACCTAAATGTGTTTTGGAAAACGTCAGTGTGAAATTCCTGTAGCATGTAACACTGAAATGTAAACAAAGCCTTTGAAAGCTTTGTACGTGAAATGTATTTAATCTGCAGTCAACTGTGAAACTCGACCAAAGCCTACGAAATCAAAATGGTTCACAATAATGGTTCCCATCAATATGACGGTGAACTAGTATTGACACTAGTCAATACTAGTTCACCGTCATATGTGGCACTAGCCACAATAGGAAATTAACTTCCAATGTTTTTGACTATCCTATCATGCAATTTAAAGGGCTGAGCGCTTGAATAACTGTACTTGTTTATATCAGTATGCAATTAATAGCTGATTGGAACTACCAGAGCGTGACTTTATTAGTCTAATGCACATAGATTACTGTAGAACAAAGCGTTTTAAGCATCAATTTACTGATGACTATACGTAAAGTAATCAACCAATCTACTATAACTTACATTTGTAATGTAATCAAAGTAGCAGCATTCAATTACATTTGAAATAATTGCCTCTTTGCGACCTGTTTCGTGTTTACTAAAATATGGCCATCAAAGGATGCTCGAAGGATATAATACGTTGTAACTGACGGTTATGGAAACAGTTTATAATTAATAACAAACATTGAGTAAAATATATAAAAATATAGTATTGGTCATATGTTTTTCACATTAATATGGACAACACAATAAAATTATAAGACAAATGACTAAGCAGCAGATAGGTATCGAAGAAAGGTATGACGGTACAACCAAATGTCCTTCGCGGGATTTTACAGTTGTAGATGCATATATTCAGATAATAAACTTGTTTCATTTAATGATATGGTAATAAAAACGTTTTAATTTACTGTTTGAGAACCAAATAACTTGAGATAGCTTTATCTAGAATCTGCGTTAGGATTTCCCATTAGCCACGCCAATACAAACTTGAAAAAACTATAAACAGTTTTTAGGAATATTTTTTCTTCGTTAATATACCATCTCAGTTACGCAAAACATTGAAAAAAATTAAACCTTAGCATACGGACTGACCACTCCCGACGTATTAATTGCTTTGGTAGTAAAAAAGGTCAATTAATTGACAGTCACATTGAATCTTACAAAACAATTATAAAATTACTGTTCAACGTCACGGTAAGCCTCAACTGTTCTAGTTTTCCATTTAACTAGTTGTAATCAATTTTTAACCTCTTC